>CAUYTI010108716.1:0-13324 GCA_963575145.1 Galago senegalensis | reverse complement strand
TTGCTACTTCATAACTAATTTTCCTACTGTTATGAATTGTAATGTAAATATCTGATGTACAGGATGTATTTCATTGTTACAAAGGGGTCATGACCCAGAAATCTCCCTGGGATAGAGGAAGAGGGCCTAAGTCTGAAATTTCAGAAATTCCAATAACTAATACCAGGGTAGAACAGGTGAGCTGCAAAGGATGTTCTGGATAGTGAGAACCAAATAGTGTTAAAAGAAGCAAAAGGAAAATCATAGGCCCTAAAAGGTCTCCACGGGATCTAGTGACATGGTAGTAAGAAGCCCTGTTGGAGATGAAGTGGGGACTAGATGAATTGAGGGCACTGAACCAAGATGATGCACTGATGAAAATTAGTTGAGAATGGGAAAGGAAAGTAATGGTAGAGAGGGATTTGTTGTGGTTGTGAAGGTTGTGGCTTATTAGATCTTAGTCAAGTTTCAAACCAAGGAGCAAGGATCTAGCTTAAAGTGGTGGGGTACATTGTTAGTGCAGAGAAATCCTGAGAAGCATGAAAGGGACTCGGGAGGACATGTGAAAGGACAGGAAAGGGATTAGATAGTAAATTGCAGCTGTGGAGAGGATTCTCTGTGATAAAAGATGTCTTGCATAAATGTTTTCCCTGTAAGTTGCAAAGTCATCTGGGGAGAGGAAAGGTCTAAAATAGCCATTCTTGGGAAAGCAGGCAAATTAGATGGCCAGGCAGAGGAGCATTTGAGGTTAGCAGAGCTTAGCTGAAATCCACACTTAGCCTTTCTTTTTTTCCGAAAACACAAGAACATTTCAAAAATTAAAAGCAACACTTAAAGCTTTTTACATCATTTGTAAATACCTGGTAAACATAATAGCACAAAATACAAGATTACAAGGAACTTAATATTTACATGAGTATCAGCAGTCTAAAAGTGAATCCTCAGTCCATGTGCATCTGGCCACTCTGAGAACCTCGCAGGGTTGGGAAAACGTTTCCTTCCGTGTGGCATAATATTGCACAGCAAACCAGTTTCCAACCAGAATTCCAAAATGTTGAACAGAAGCATCTGGTCTTGGTTGTGGTGGCACAGGCACAAGATATTCAGAGTTGAATGGTTACTTTGTTTCAGGAAGGAAAATGTGGCATCAAATGAGTCTTTACAAAACGATCCTTCCAGTTAAAAAGGCCCTTCAGCCAAGTATGCTGTAACTAAGCCTTTAAAAGCAGCAAAAGATGCTGAAGAAACATGTGAAGGTCCAAGATACTTGAATCAAATTACCTAATTCACAGTTTGAAAAGCTCTAGTGGCACATTCACACCCTCCCCACTCCCTTCCCTGGCCCTTGACCGTGATCAAGTCTCTATCTTGAGGCGGGAAGCTTGGACAGTTTTTATTGTTTTTGCTGTGTGTTTTCCAACCAGATTGGTGGTAGATGTCTGAGATTTTTCTTCAATCAGGCTGTCCTTAGACCCGTTTCTTCTCTAAAAATGTATTTGAAAAATAAAAAGATTAAGAAGGAAATAGTCAAATCAAGTTTTTATTAAAACATAAACTACTAACCTCTAAGATAATGAATTATAATTCAAAAAGTATCATAGTTCCAAAAGCTGTTCAAATATTCCCTCCAAATAGTTAACAGAAAATAAGCTTACATGTTTAGTCTTTGTTGATTAATATAGTTAAGTCTGAGATATATATGTGAATTTTAGTCATGAAAAAGGCATAATTAACTCAAGTGTCCTTGCGTGGATAATTTACAAACCAGGCTTCCACCTTTCCCACTTCTCCAAGCAAGGGCAGAGATGAAGAGAGTGGGCAGTTGGGTACTATGTAATCCCCTAATTATATTTTCTGGAGCTATTGAATGAAACAGTGTCTTGGGACTAGAGATAACTGTAATTTGAGGTGAGGAGAACTCGAGGTCTTGTAATATGAGTGTACCATCATTGGAGAAGAGAGGATCTAAATTGCCCAGAGCCTGGGCACCACAGCCAGTGCTTCTGGAATTAGCTCTTAGCATCTCCTGCAATCACATGTGGAAACCCTGAAAAATGGCGCACTCAGTACCTGACCAGTTCTCTGCTCACCTTTTCTGTTCTTACCTCCAGGTAATAAAACCCTTTATTAAAAAGGATTTGTTCCATAAAATTTAGATTCAGTCAAAAGGCCACATTCAAAGATCCTGAAGGCTTCTTGTGCAGGTTCCTGCCTCACAGCATGTTTACTTGCCCAGAAGTATATCTTCACACAATGGGCTGTACTTCCCAGAATTCTATTATTTTGAGATTTCATTTGGGCTGAATATAGATCACCCTCTGAGAAGGAATTGTCCATCTGTCCTACAACTGCCTTAATTTGTTTTACTGACATTGAAAGACACACCAATGGAGTAAGAAGTCTGCCTGGCACAGGAAGAATGAATCCATCTTTGGGATGGAAGATTTCTAGGTTGCTAGAGGTTGTCTCAAGAGGAAACCAATGCAGGTGAGAGGAAAACTAGAGTCGAGAGCAAAAGAATCACCGGAACAGGAGCTAGGAGGGGACTTAAACACAGATTTGTCTAGGATGGAATCTGTCTCTGCAAACCTGAAGTAAATAAGGAAATCGAAGTCACTAATCCACCCCACTCTTAGCAGCCTTTGCATGAAAAGGCCAGGTGAGGTGTAGGGCATGCCACTGCCAGACTCTCGCTCCCCAGCGGGACTTCGGGGATGCAACTTCCTGCTTCCATTGGTCACTCAGCTCCTCCTCAATGTGACAGCCACATTAGTGGCTTTTTTTTGGCACTTGGAATGAAATGCAAACCCTTTTCTCATATTCTTTAAGGTCCTGTGTTTCTTGCCCCCTTGTCCCCTCACGGTGCTCAGTCCACACTTGGCTCTCAGTTCCTCTAGAGTCAGCATTTCCCCCATGTTCTCCCCTCTGCTTAGATCAGCCCTGTGCCCACTCACGTGGCTGGTTCCTTAGGTGTTAGGTGTCAGCTTTAAACGGCACCGTCTAAGCTGCCTTTCTGGCCAGCCTGAATATCTAAAGTGGGCTGCCCTGTTGTTCTCTAGGTCAGGACTTTGTCTCTTCAGAACACAGGCTTAATTTTTAATTGTTTTACCTATTTGCTTTTATATATTCTATGTCTAGACTAGGTCAGCAAATACTTTTTGGAAAGAGAGCTACACTATCTTGTCTGTGTGACATATTACTATTTGTTTTCTAAAAATCCTTTAAAAGTGTGCAAACCATTATTATCTCCTGAGTTGTATTAAACAGGCCCATAGGGTGCAGTTTGCTGATGGCTTGGATATTTGAATTCAAAATCAAAGGTGATCTAGAGACAGTCTGAGAATCACTGCCATTGATCAGGTAAGTTATTCTGTGGCCAGCAAAGTGAACGCTAGTCTTTCACATACAATGTGGATAAATTCTTAAATTCCTGAGTAAAGGTGATTAGTTAAGGAGTATACAGTTGGTAAAGCAAAAATACAATAAGATTCCTGTTTGCATTGACACTACTTAAAATTTAAGACAAAATCTTAAAGATATCTGCTTATTAATCATCACGGTAACCCTAAGAGGCAGGCTGTCTACGCTGCATAGAAACTGAGGTTTATCAGTGAAAATATACTTTAATATAACTAAGAGAGTGGAACTGAAATGTCCCTAGCACAAATGTCAAATGCATGAGGTGGTGGGGTTGATTAATTCACACTGTATGCCTGTATCAAAAACATGTGCCCTACAAAGATACACAACTATTATATGCCCACATAATTAAATATAATACATTTCTAAAAAGAAATCGAGGCTTTTAGAGGTTAAGTAGGATGCACAAAGTCACACAAGTTGGTTGTGGAGATGAGACATAAGGCAGGTCAGTGTGAATGCAAAGCTCAGACTATTAGTCATAAAAATAATTTCCGATAAAGCTATCAACTTGAAAAAGTGTTTGGAAAACCTATTAGCTACCCCGGATTTATCTAATAGAATATATAGATTGTAATGGATGTGTTGACTGCTCAGACCTCCATTCCAGGCCGAGGCCTTCATCCCCCAGCAGCTGGAAGCATCAGGCTGCTGTGCCGCTGAAAACTGAACCCCATTCCCAAAGTCACGCCCCCCTCCCAGGGGCACCCCTTATCCAATGACTGTTATGTGGTGGCTGTGAGGGTGTGGAAGTTCAATCCCCTTGTCACAGATGGGATGAATTTGAAGGACCATCTGGAGCTCTACCTCATAGGATCAACTGATGTCTTTGGTAGGACTGTATTATACAGTTAAACTCTTACCTATGCCTAAACCTGTTTTTCACTCCTTCACAGGCGTTGGTCCTGAAGGCACTTTCCAAAAAACCTCCTGCATGGAAATTTCCATCTCTGAATCTGTTTCTGGGGACCCCAAGCTAAATTAGCACAGGCCTTGCTGGAGTCATTGATAAAATGAGGCCAAGCAAACAAAGGGCAGCGTGTGACGGGCACACCGAGGGCCAGGCTTATTACAATGTCCAGGAACTCCCTGGCTTCTCTACAAAGCTGTGTGTCCCCATACATTTTTATGGGGAGAGAAACTAGTTACAGCAGGCTTTCTAAGGGATTCATGACCCAAACAAGACTGAAAACCACAATTCTGCAAATAATAATGATGGGTCTGACAGTGACCCATCATTAACTTCAACTTTGCTCCTTATAACAGTTGTTCAACCAGATCTAACAAGTCCAACTAGCTATCTCATTCAGCCTACATTTTTTTCATCTTTTTAAAAAACTTACCATGAGAGATGGTGTCAAACACCTTCTTGAATTATGCTTGCTCCCCTGACACATCTAATTCAGCTGTGTGCTAAATTGACTTTGTTAAGGCAGCCTTGAATTCCTTTTTAAGTACATTTTTAAAAACATTAGTAGGACAAAGAGTAATTCTCCTTGATAGAGAAGGCAGAAATAAAATAGGATTCAAGTAGCTTTTCTGCCTGCGGCCAGTTCATAGCAGCACGTTTGCCCCAGTGGGTCTATCACTTTCTCTTTGTTTCTCTGGCTCAAAAAATACCTAAAAGGTGTTTTTGTTTTGTTGTTTCGTTATTGAAGCCTGATTCTGGCTCCACACCATCCTACGATCTCTTGTTATCTTGAGCGTCTCCCCACCACCTCCACCTCTCATTCCTAATAGCTCTTCCCAGGTTGGGTCTCGGCTCCTGATCCTGCATTTCCTTCCTTCTCCTTCCATGTTTCCTACAGAATCTCGGAATGAAGTTAGAGTCCTTGCCCTACCTCCCCCAAACACGAAAAGCTTTTCCAAATTGTGGTGCGCCAAGTTCTTAGAGCAATAACCTTATTATTAACTAACCTGATTAACTGTTGAGCCACCAGAGCCCTGAGCATCTGAAGAGCGGGTCACTGGAAGTGGTGGTACAAGGTCCATTTTTGAACTGCAGAGAGTGAGTTTCAGAATTAGTGATTGGAACAGTACCTAGAATCAGAAATTGACTTGGAAGAGGGCTGCAGTGTAGAAATAGAATATTTCTATCAGCACAGAAAGAGTTCTCTTGAACTGTGCTGTCTTGGAGCCAGGAGGGTGATGACACAGGCCACTTACTTCACCTCCGAGAGAACAGACCGCTCTCCGTCTGAACACTGGGACCTGCGGTACTGGCGGTAGCTCCGTGGTGAGTGGGAATGCCTGATGCGGATCGGGTCACCTTGAGTCCTGAACAAGCAACCAGAAACATGAGAACACTCCCTGGACATCAGAACAGGGTAATTTGGAGTTCTTCCTTCATACTGGAGCCACAAAAAGAGGATAGTGACTTTCAGAGTTTAAGAAAACAATTTGATTTCTCTGGTCTTTGAAAGACTGAGTGACAAATTTTACAAGTTAACAAAAGAAAAATGCTCCCATGACCATACGTGAAAAATGATGAACTCTTTAAATACGTGAGTATGTGTGTGTGTACACACGTGTGTATTGTTTAACCACCAAATTTTAAATGAAATTATTCCCTATGGTTGAATTCTTTGTAGTAGAGTATAGAGGAAAAACTTCTATAATGCAGGCAAAATGGCATTCCTATCAGAAAAACTTGGTCATTGTCCTAGCTACTAAGTAGCCTGTCATCAAGAATCCCATCTTTAGGGCAGTGCCTGTGGCTCAAAGGGTGCCGGCCCTATATACTGGAGGTGATGGGTTCAAACCCGGCCCCAGCCAAAAACTGCAAAAAATAAGTAAGTAAATAAATAAACATAAAAAAAAAATCCCATCTTTACTTTGAAAACTGCTAAGAGTAGATCCTAAATGTTCTCACCACAAATAAGTATGAGAGGGGACAGATGTTAGTTTGATTTAATCATTTCACAATGTATACATATAAAACATTATATACCATTTTTATTTGTCTAGTATACCCTAAGAAAAAAGAATTTTCCTAAAGATGGGGCCGGAGGGTAGCTGGGGTGTACCAGCCTGCTACTTCACTGGGGTGGGAAGGGAGCCTGGGTTGTAGGAGGGAAATAAAGCAGGTACCGTGCATCCCACGCTGGCCAGTGACCAGGAACCCTGTCATGATTTCCTGAAGCCTGTGCAGATACGCTAAGTGCCTATCAGGGATTGGACTGGGCTTATGACAGTTTTGTGGTCAACTTAATTCTCTTTGTCTTAAAATAATAGATAAAAATAAAATTTGTTGCCAATTCAGTGACTATCTCAGAAAAAATTTTGAAACTGAAATTAACCACTGGAAACTCCTCTGCGCCTACCACATACAAATAGGCAGCTCAAGGGAGAGGGTAGTAATTGTGATGCACAGAAAGAATAATTAGCTTTAATACACCCTTTCTACTTCTTTCCGTACGGTCACCTCTAACCTAGTGTGAAGACAAAGCACTACACCACAAAACACAACCAAAGAGTAAGAATGGATTACTCATAACACTAATCAAGCTCTGCAAAAACATACTCACTCTATTTTAGTGTATGGAATCTCTTTTAGTTGTTCTTCTGACAATCCAGATGGATCAACAAGCTCCTTTCTAGAAAGGAATAAGCAAGAAAATGATAGTTGCACTCCTGGTACAAATGCTATAATATCTTTTACTATTTTTCCTTTTGCAATCTTGTCCCCAAATCCAGTATTAGTAAAACTAGTATGAAGTATAAGTTGGAACAAACACTTAAAAACCAGAAAGTGTTCAAGGAAGAATAGAAGGAAAACCTTTTCTGTAGTTTTTTGCCGCCTTTTTTTGTGCATTCAGACTCTCTAGTCATTCCCTATTTCTCTCTAATAGATCTGCTTCTCTCCACTCTCGTGGATGTCTTTTTTTCTTCTGAATTTGTTTTCCTTGGTATTTATTTCTAAATTTTAGGCCTGAGGTCCATTTACAGAGAAGCTGAATGGCCGTAAGTGAGGAGGTATGAGGCTGCCAGGCGACAGGCTGTTGGCCTGGTAAGGCACCACCACCACCACCACCTGCTCCACATACCACAAGACGATGACCGTGAACTCTACTTGGCAGGGGTCAGCCTGAGGCTGCCTCTCAGAATCAGGGTTCTTCATTGCAGCTGCATTAAAACTACATGGGGAAAAAAAATAAAAAACAACAAAAACAGTACTCACTGAATATGCTTCCATAACTCTTCTTTTGCTTGAATGTCAGGGCTTCTCCTATAAATGGAGAAAACAACACTCCTCTCAGTAAACATGCCTCAGCTCGCAACCTAATGGCCAACTTTAATAGTTCTCCAACTGTGAAGTTCCTACTTGCCAGCCAAGACCAGACAAGGAAAGATCAGGCGGGGAGAGAAACGTGATGGTTAGCACAGAGATACCAGGTAATTTATCTGCTACTTGCCACTAAAGAATAATCACATAAAACCCATTCATAAGCAGCTATGTCTTTAATGAAAGAGCTCAGAACTACACAGCCATGTCCACACACACTCCACTGGTGACTGCACAGTGAAAAATGATTCAGGGCTCCTATTTCTGGTCCCTCTAGATATTTGTAAAGGCAAAAGCAGAATTTGCCTGATTCTAAAGAGTCCCCAACATGATCTGTGATTGCCTAGTGGAAGCCACAACCCAAGGGAGGAAGCAATGGGCAGGACAGCCCAGAGGACAACCAATGACCCCCATCGTGTGACAGCTGGCCTTGCACTTCTCTAACAAAACTTGGGCCCACAGATTCTAGAAGTGATCTGTGGCCTTGGCTCATGCTGCCAATCTCTGTATTCCCTTCTCCACCCCTAACTATCCACCTTACAACTCTTCTCTGGGAACTACGTGAGTAGACATTCTACCACTAACTTCCTACAACTTAAGATCAGCCTTCCTGTGTTCTCCACTCTGTTGTATCAACTATGACTCCCCAACTGGAACACTGGGAATCTGTTATCACTGCAATTGTTGCCACAGAATTATTTTTTCTCTTAGTGAGACAAAAAGCTTTCTTTAGTCTCTTCAAGAGAACCAGGGAAAACAATAGGCCCAAAGAAACCACTCAAACTCTTAACAATTAAGAGGTCTGAAGCCAAGCAAAGCCAGTGATAGACTCTGCTCTGTGAAGTTTGACATTATCAATCTGTATCAGCATTTGGGGGCTCTATATCATTTTCACTGTATGAGACTCTCAATGCTTTCATTTTTCTGTTATACAGGCCCCAATGAGGCATGTTGGCAGGACTTTCTGAGCCCACAGAATACGATAAGCTACTTTCTAGCCATTGAATTGACTAAATGGTTTTCCTTTGTGAAAAAAAAATCTGACTATAGATTATAGTCTTTTAAAGTCTATAGCCTTTTAATCAACTTAAAAGACAACAAAACATGGAAGATAAGGAAAAAGGGGTGAAGCCTGGGTCTCAGACCAAATATAGTATTGTAAAATGCAGGGTTTGTTACGAGAATAAAATTGTACATCAAAAAAATAAAAACTGCTTCTTAAGAAGGATTTTTCCTGTATGGAATCTGCCTTTCCTCTATCTGGCTGGTCTGATTTGCTACGTAATATATTAACTCAAGAAATGGTACTGTTAGGGAAGTTGCTGATATCACAAAGCACTACTCTGTTACTCCATTCTGAAAGAAGGAAGGTTCAGTTGCAGCTGATTCTTAGAGAAAGTAAGCCAATAGTCTAAAGCACCAGTGGGGGACCTGTGGCCTTCTAGGTGTAGCCTCTTGACTGAATCCAAATTTCAGATAACAGATCCTTTTATTTTTATTATAAATTTTTGTTCATCATTTATATTTTTATTTAATTTTTAAAATGAACATATTTAAAGCCAGATGTGGTGGCTCATGCCTGTAATCCTAGCACTCTGGGAGGCCAAGATGGGTAGATTGCTTGAGCTCAGCAGTTTGAGACCAACCTGAGTAAGAGCTAGACCCCCATTTCTACTAAAAATAGAAAAATGAGCCAGGCATTGTGGCAAGCACCTACAGTCCCAGCTACTCAGGAGGCTGAGGCATGAGGATCGCTTGAGCCCAAGAGTTTGTGGTTTCTGTGAGCTGTGACACCACAGCACTCAACCCAAGGATAACAGAGTGAGACTCTCTTTAATAAATAAATAGAACATATTTAAAATACAATAACATACATTTCAATGAAATAATCACCTCAGATCAACCAAGCACAATATGAACATTAGAAGACATGTGGTCTAAACTGATAGCTGCTATGATCATGCTTAGTTCTTTTTTTTTTTTTTTTTTTTTTTGATACAGATCCTCAAGCTGTCCCCCTGGGTAGAGTGCCATGGCATTACAGTTCACAGCAACCTCCAACTCCTGGGCTCAAGCGAGTCTCTTGCCTCTGCCTCCCAAGTAGCTGGGACCATAGGCGCCTGCCACAATGCCCGGCTATTTTTTGGTTGCAGCCGTCATTGTTGTTTGGCGGGTCCGGGCTGGGGATTCGAACCCGCCACCTTAGGTGTACGTGGCTGGTGCCTTACCCAGTTGAGCTATAGGCGCCGAGCCGATCATGTTTAGTTCTAACTTCCCCTGCTTGACTGGTGACGCTAACTCACAGGCTGGTTGGCAAGAATTTATGGGGGTCGAGTATGCTAGTCTGTTCCCAGCTTTTGACAATGGTGCCCTTGTGTTTGGGTTTGAAGTGGAATTTGTGGGTAGCTGCACAGCTTGACAGTACTTTTTAATTCCGTCTACTTACAGCCTGTCATGTCAAAGAAAACCAAGAGAACACTGAAGAACACAGATTTTTTAAATGAAGATTGGGAATTGTAATATTATCTTGTTTCTGCTAAAGATGATTTGCTTGCTTTATGATACTGCAATACCATCATTAACGAAATTCAATGCTCATCAGCATTATAACCTTCTTAAGGGCTACAGATATTTTAAATTAGAGAGAGAGGCATGAGAGATTGTATTGTAAAAATTAAAAGATGAAAAGCAAAATCAAAGACAATTCTTTCAAGCAGCAATAAGACCTGGAAATAATGCCACTGAAAAACTTATAGGGTAGTGAACAGGTGGGGGCATTCAGTGATGTAGAAATTGTGAAAGAATGTGTTGTTGAAGCTGTAGGATACTTAGACCCCATAACATTTCAAAATACAAACAACTGCCACTTTGAGGAGAACCATAACGGATCAGCAGCACACATTAGATTTCAACGGAACAGAACTTTATGCAATACTTCAAAAGGAAAGTCTATAGTATTCAATCACGTTGGATGAATCAACTGATACTACTCGCTCTGTGCAGGATTTTTACTTCATTCGAATCATAACAGAAGATTTTCTTCTCTATATTCCACTTTAGGCACTCTTGAGAACACCAGGAGTGTTGAAGTCTTGAGATTTCCTCAAGAACTTTCAAGATAAGTGTTGTGATGATGGACTGAATTTAGCAAATTTAGAGAGTGTATACACAGACAGTGCACCTTCCATGATGAGTAAACATGAAGGGTTTATTGCATGAATAAAAAAAGTATTAACAGATCCAGATGGTCTCATTTCTTTTCACTGTATCCTCCACCAGCAAAATCTCTGGGCTAAAGCTGCCATGTTAGGTGACACTTTGCCACAGGTTGTAAGTATTGTTAATTATATTCCTGCAAATGCAACAGGGATCTTCAGTTTCATAACATGCTAACATTGAACAACACTGAGGTATTCATGTAGATGTGCTATATCACTCTAAAGTGCATTGGCTATCAGAGCAACAGGTGTTAGCCAAAACTATCTCTGTGAGAACAGACAGTTAAGTTTTATGAAGAACAGAATCAGCAATGTGAATTACTAAAAGAAGATCTGTATAGGAATGTAGCATTTCTGTGTGATATCACACCAAATCAAAACTTGGATATTTATTTGCAAGGTAAAACTAAGTCTATATATTATATGTGCCAAAAAAAGCTAAGTTTTTTTTTTTTCAAAAAAAGGCTATCTTTTTTTCAAAACACTTCTTTAAAAGTAAATTTCAGATGAACAATTCTCTCCAGTTAGCAAAGGTCACTGATACGCAGGATATGTGGAGAACATCTGAAGAAGGCGCAGCTGTTATAGCCTATTAGTTAGAAAATAAAATGAAAGGTTCCCTGACTTTGACAATCACGACATCACACTCAAAGTAGCATTTCAGCCTCACCTCATTGATATCGTCAAGGCACCTACAGAATTACAGATGGAACTGGTTATGCTCTCAGTAGATGGTGTTTTGAAGTCATTGTTTGTGGTTGAGAAAGATCCAGTTGAAAGATGGAAAAATGCAGAACAGTAGGCTCAACCCTTTTGGTACCAGGGACTGGTTTCATAGAAGACAATTTTTTCCACAGACGGGGTGAAGGATGGTTTTGAGATGATTCAAGCACATTGTATCTCCCCTCAGATCACTAGGCATTAGGTTCTCAGAAAGGGGCACTCAGCCCAGGTCCCACACCCGCTTAGTGTACAGCAGTAGGGTTCCTGTCCCTATGAGAATCTAACAGCTGCGTATCTGCCAAGAGGTGGCGCTCAGATGGTGATGAGAGCAACGAAGAGTGTCTGTAATGACTCCCTGCCACTCACCTCCTGCCATGTGGCCTGTTAGGAGCTACCCCATAGACTGCAGGTGAGGGACCACGGTACAAAATACCCACACCTTTGGCAGCAGGCCTCAACAAATGCTTTCTTGCTTGTCAACCACTCATTGCTAAGAATCTACATTCTCCTATCTAACCCACAGCAATACTCCTTTAAGGTCAAAAATGGCTGATACCCATCTAGAGGACCAAGGGAAACCCTGCCTCACTAGGCCACAACCAAATATTCAAATGCTTTCCAACGAACAGCAGACACAGCAAATTCATTAAGAGGTTACCTTTAAAATTAACAAAGTTTTCATTTTTTGAAGTTACTAAGTACCTAGGAGGTAGATTTTTACAAAATAATGTACATTTTGAAGTTTTTTAAAATACAACCTTATTTGGTAACAGCTAAATTAATGTGGCCTTCCAACATGCAAAGGTTCCCCATCATGTCTGGGTTAGAAAGCGATTCTAACTGATAATTATTCTTACGGCAGAAAGGTACAATCAATAGTAAGAACATTATCTGTCTTCAAATTGTATCAGGGTTTCTCACCCACACGGCTACTGACATTTCCCGTAGTAATTCTTTGTTGGAGGCGGCTATCCTGTGTGTGGCAAGATGTGGAGAATCACGTGTGGTTTCTACCTACCAGATGCCAGTAGTACCTCCCCAGTGTGACAACCAAAAAAAGTCCTGACATAGCCAAATGTTCCCTGGGGGGGAAAATTTCCCTAGTTGAAAACCACTAGTCAAGGATATGACCTTGTAATTAAGTGGCTACAGTTGGGTGGTTACTGTAGAAATTCAGTATGTAAATACTGAAAAAATGTTGGAAGAGAGTGATGGTAGCAAGAACTACATCATGAATGAGGGAAGTGACCCAGGGTACAGTTGATCACAACTACAAGGATTGGTCAGTGGTAGAATTTGGTGGCATGAGATTCAAAGCCGGATGCTTTTAGGGAGGAAAGAAAGAAAATAAGAAAAAGTAATGACAGGCAAGAAGAACAGGATGCTATGACCACCAAACCAGGCCTGGAGGTTCTTGTATCTTGTATGGACAAGATAATTATTTTGTCCATACAAGTCATCTTTATATTATTCATACAAAATATAAAAAATGTACAACAGTTGATATTTCTGAGTGATGAAATTATACACAATTTTTTTATACTTTCTTTTCTGATTTATTTTTATTTTATTTATTTATTTTTTTTGAGACAGAGCCTCAAGCTGTCATCCTGGGTAGAGTGCCATGGCATTACAGCTCATAGCAACCTCCAACTCCTGGGCTCAAGTGAGTCTCTTGCCTCCGCCTCCCAAGTAGCTG
>CAUYTI010108714.1:0-27677 GCA_963575145.1 Galago senegalensis | reverse complement strand
TTGAAAACACCACAGATTACAGTGTAAAGGAATTCTCAAAGAATTTCTAAGAGTAGAATATGAATGTCTTGACACAATAACTAAGAAAATGACATGAAGGCTATGTTAACCAGTTTGATGACAATATTTCAAATTATATGTAAAAACACCACAGTGTACCCCAGAATTGATTAATGTACATAGTTATCATTTAATTAAGAAAAAAAAGATCTGCTTGGAAGCCTGCCCTGTTCTACCCAGAAATCTTCATTACATGGATAATAGGCCTTTTCCTATTTTCCTCTTGGTTTGTATAAAAAACTGATCTTAACGTCTGAATCAAATTTTGGGTTATAGGGACCATCCTGCATCTGCAGTGTAATCACAACAGATAGTAAGAATGTAATGTGTAATGAAATAATCTTTTCAGCTAAAAATTTAAATTTCAATCCTTGTTGAAAGCCGAAACAAAACTTAAGATTATGCATCCCTAATAGTCTTTCTGGAAGGCTTCCATAGAAATCTAAATTTGAAGAATCTGGTCCTTAAAGTGGAAACCTTGGTTTCCAGCTCTCCTATTTTCAATGGAAGCCTTGTGGAACTAATTCTTTACAACAGCAAAAAGATGATGAGATAATCTATTTACAACAGCAGTTAACTGCTGAAGCAGAAAAAGCTTATCTCCCTCTAAATCTAATCTCAATCATACCATTTAAGAACATTGTTTGAAGTATAAAAACATATAAGAAATGCACCAGGGGACAGCACCTGTGGCTCAGTGGGTAGGGTGCTGGGCCCATATACTGAGAGTTAAAGGACAGAAGTTTAGCAAGTAAGCTGATGGTTTGGAGCTGAGCCAAGAGAGAAGGTTGAAGAACACACATCAACCCTGCTGAGGTAAGCTGCACCCCCAAGGAAACAAACAATAGGTACAAAATCCATCACCAAGTGGACAGGAGTCCCCTCCCCTATGAGAATGGTCTAGCAGTATACTTTCTACAAACAAGCGAGCAGAGTTCAGATACCTCCTATTTTATCCCACGGGAGAGATGCTCTAAAAACCAGAACTGCTTCACCATAGAGAACCTACTAGTGTGCCATGGCACTCTCCTACAAAGCAAAAATCTATATAAAACTATATATATTCTCCACCTGCAATTCTGAACTCCTAGAACTCCCCTCCACTCTCACCCTGAGGTCTGGAAGCCTGTCCCCTATGGAGTTTAGATTCTTGGGCATTTTCTTTTCTTTTCTTTTTTTTTTTTTCAGTTTTTTGCCAGGGCTGGGTTTGAACCCGCCACCTCTGGTGTATGGGGCCGGTACCCTACTCACAAAGCCACAGGCGCTACCCACTTGGGCATTTTCTTAAGAGGTGGGGACAAAGCATGGGCTGTTGTAAGTCTGTGCTGATTCCTTGGCATTGCTGTAAGGAGAAGATGGTGGACTGAGGGAACCATATGGGAGAGGGAGAGGCGATGCCCCATGGCACAGAGCAGCAGCAGCAGCGGGACCAACAGGGTTCACACCCCTGGGGATATTTTGGAGAGATACTCCCTGCTTCTCTAGGCAACCAGAGAAAGCCAGGCATCTTCTCCCATGGCAGCCACTGGTGGAACAGATTGGGGATGGAAATGCAGGCCTTGTGAACAAAGGGTATGCCTGAGACAGTACCTGCCTGGGCAGGGCACGGTAGGACAGAGACTAGAATATGCCCACACAGAGACAGCATACTCCCAGGGTGGGATTGAGTCAGAAGGACTGCTTAATGAGCCTGAGAAGCACCCGGCCCCCAGTGGATCATAGCTGTGACAAAAGCAGGTGGGGAGAGGCAGGAACAGAGAGCTGAGTGTGAGCTCTAACCATACCCACCCCAACACAGAGTGTAGCAGGGATAGACATGCCAGCTCCAGGCAGTGGCACAGATGGGGCTGAATCACAGTTTCTGTGAACTCAAACAGCGCCTGGTCCACAGGGGAATATAGCTGTAACAGAAACACAGATTTTGCAAAAATATAAGTCAGCAACATCAGTCAGGGGTAGGGAGTCCTTTGCAAAGCTCTAGGGGAAAAGGTATAGACACCAGTCCCAGCTCTTGGACAAAGGGCTGGTTAATCACTACTCCAGGGGCCTCCAACCCAATTTCACCTTATCTCCTCATCTAGACAAATAGTGTAAAATAATCATGGGGCAGAATCAGCGGAAAAACTCCAGTAACATGAATAACCAGATTAGATCAACTCCCCCAAGGAATGACACGACAGACACAACAGAAAATCCCATTCATAAACAAATGGCTGAAATGTTAGAAATCGAATTCAGAATTTGGATCGCAAATAAGATTAATAGAATGGAGGTAAAGTTGGAATTAGAAATTAAGGAGCATTTCAAAAGTTGTCTCAAGAATTCAATGAATTCAAAGACAAAATCACCAAAGATTTTGACACATTGAGACAAGACCTTGCAGCCCTCAAAGATCTGAGAAATACAGTAGAATCCCTCAGTAACAGAATGGAGCAGGCAGAAGAAAGGATTTCTGACATTGAAGATAAAGCTTTTGAACACTCCCAAATGCTCAAAAAGGAAGAGAAGTGGAGAGCAAAAATGGATCATTCTCTCAGAGAGCTCTGGGATAATTCAAAGAAATCTAATATTTGCTTTATAGGAATTCCTGAAGGTGACAAAATGGCTTTGAAAGGCACAGATGCTCTACTTCATGAGATAATGAAGGAGAACTTCCCAGACATGCCAAGAGATTCTGAAATTCAGATAGCAGACAGTTTCAGAACTCCAGCACAACTCAACCCAAATAATACATCTCCTAGGCACATTATAATTAATTTCACCAAAGTTAATATGAAGGAGAAAATTCTGCAAGCAGCCAGATATAAGAAAACCATAACCTACAAGGGGAAGGATATTAGAATGACTGCAGATCTCTCCGCCGGAACCTTTCAAGCTAGAAGAGAGTGGCCATCAACTTTTAATCTCCTAAAACAAAATAACTATTAACCCAAGATCTTGTATTCAGCTAAACTGAGTTTCATTCATCATGGAGAAATTAAACACTTTAATGACATTCATGTGTTGAAGAAATTTGCCATAACTAAACCAGCTCTCCAGGATATTCTCAGTCCTATCCTCCATAATGACTAGCACAATCCTTCACCACAAAAGTAAATTCACTCAGAAACTTATGATCAAATTCCAACTTCCACAGTGGCGAAAGATTAAAAATTTCCACTAGACTTTCAAAAAACTCAATACCCAAAATTCTACCAGGTTTATCAATATTTACAATTAAAATGAATGGCTTAAATTGTCCTCTAAAGAGGCACGGGTTGGCTGACTGGATACAAAAACTCAGGTCAGATATCTGCTACATACAAGAATCTCATCTCATCTTAAAAGACGAATATAGACTCAGGGTGAAGGGATGGTCATCTATATTTCAGGCAAATGGAAATCAGAAAAAATAGGTGTTGCAATTTTATTTGCAGATACAATAGGCTTTAAACCAACAAAAGTAAGGAAAGATAAGGATGGTCACTTCATATTTGTTAAGGGTAACACTTAACATGATGAGATTTCAATTATTAACATTTATGCACCCAACTAGAATGCACCTCAATTTATAAGAGAGACTCTAACAGACATGAGCAACTTGATTTTCTCCAGCACCATAATAGTTGGAGAGTTTAACACTCCTTTGGCAGTGTTGGATAGATCCTCCAATAAGAAGCAAAGCAAAGAAATTTTAGACTTAAACTTAACCATTCAACAATTGGATTTAATAGACATCTACAGAACATTTCATCCTAACAAAACTGAATACACATTCTTCTCATCAGCCCATGGAACATACTCCAAAATTGATCACATCTTAGGTCACAAGTCTAACCTCAGCAAATTTAAAAGAACAGAAATTATTCCTTGCATCTTCTCAGACCATCATGGAATAAAAGTTGAACTCAGTAACAACAGGGAATCTGCATACTCATACAAAAACATGGAAGTTAAATAACCTTATGCTGAGTGACAGCTGGGTCATAGATGGGATTAAGAAGGAAATTACAAATTTTGGGAAAAAAATGATAATGAAGACATAAATTATCAGAACCTCTGGGATGCTGCAAAGGCAGTCCTAGAAGGAAAATTTATAGCCCTGCAAACCTTCCCCAAGAGAACAGAAAGAAAGGAAATTAACAATTTAATGGGATATCTCAAACAACTGGAAAAGGAAGAACATTCCAATCCCAAACCCAGCAGAAGAAAATAAATAACCAAAATTAGAGCAGAATTAAATGAAATTGAAAACAAAAGGATTATACAACATATCAATAATTCAAAAAGTTGATTTTTTGAAAAGGTCAATATAATAGATAAACCTTTGGTTAACCTAACAAGGAAAAAAAAGAGTAAAATCTCTAATTTCATCAATCAGAAATGGTAATGAGGAAATAACAACAGACTCCTTAGAAATTCAAAACATCCTTAATGAATATTACAAGAAAATTTATTCTCAGAAATATGAAAATCTGAAAGAAATTGACCAATACTTGGAAGCATTCCACCTTCCAAGACTTAGCCAGGATGAAGTAGAAATGTTGGACAGGCCTATATCAAGTTCTGAAATAGCTTCGACTATACAAAATCTCCCTAAAAAGAAAAGCATGGGACCAGATGGCTTCATGTCAGAATTCTACCAAACTTTAAAGAGGAACTAGGACCTATATTACTCAACCTTTTCCAAAATATAGACAAAGAAGGAATACTACCCAACACATTCTATGAAGCAAACATCACCTTGATATCCAAATCAGGAAAAGACCCAACAAGAAAAGAAAATTATAGAACAATATCACTAATGAATATTGATGCCAAAATATTCAACAAGATCCTAACAAACAGAATCCAGCAACACATCAAACAAATTATACACCATGACCAAGGGTCTCAAGTCTGGTTGAATATACATAAATCTATAAATATAATTCATCACATAAACAAATTAAAAAACAAAGACCATACGATTCTCTCAATTGATGCAGAAAAAGCTTTTGATAATATCCAGTATCCATTCATCACCAGAACACTTAAGAAAATTGGTATAAAAGGAACATTTCTTAAACTGATAGAGGCCATCTACAGTAAACCCACAGCCAATATCATATTAAATGGAGTTAAAACTGAAATCATTTCCACTCAGTTCAGGAATCAGGCAAGGTTGCTCATTGTCTCCACTACTTTTTAACATTGTAATGGAAGTCTTAGCCATCACAATTAGGCAAGAAAAGGCAATGAAGGCATATCCATAGGGTCAGAGGAGATCAAACTTTCACTCTTCACAGACGATATGATTGTATATCTGGAAAACACAGGAATTTGACTACAAAACTCTTAGAAGTGACAAAGGAATACAGCAGTGTCTCAGGTTACAAAATCAACACTCATAAATCTATAGCCTTTATATATACCAACAATAGTCAAGCTGAAAAAAAGTCAAGGACTCTATTCTGTTCACAGTAGTGCCAAAGAAGATGAAATATTTGGGAGTTTACCTAACAAAGGATGTGAAAGATCTCTATAAAGAGAACTATGAAACTCTAAGAAAAAAAATAGCTGATGCTATTGGCTCGGAAGAATCAACATTGTTAAAATGCCCATACTACCTAGAGCAATATACAATTTAATGCAATCCCTATTAAAGCTCCACCGTCATACTTTAAAGATCTTAAAAAAATAATACTTTGTTTTATATAGAATCAGAAAAAAACTCAAATAGCCATGCTCATGGTTGGGAAGAATCAACATTGTTAAAATGCCCATACTACCTAGAGCAGTATACAATTTAATGCAATCCCTATTAAAGCTCCACCATCATACTTTAAAGATCTTGAAAAAATATACTTTGTTTTATATAGAATCAGAAAAAACCTCAAATAGCTAAGGCATTACTCAGAAATAAAAACAAAGCAGGAGGAATTACACTACCAGACCTCAGACTATACTATAAATCAATAGTGATCAAAACAGCATGGTACTGGCACAAAAACAGAGAAGTAGATGTATGGAACAGAATAGAGAACCAAGACATGAACCCAGTTACTTACTGTTACTTGATTTTTGATACACTAATTAAAAACATGCAGTGGGGATAAGATTCCCTATTTAACAAATGGTGCTGGGTGAACTGGCTGGAAACCTGTAGAAGACTGAAACTGGACCCATGCCTCTCACCATTAACTAAGTTAGACTCTAACTGGATTAAAGATTTAAACTTAAGACATGAACCTATAAAGATACTAGAATAAAGTGCAGGAGAAAGTCTTAAAGAAATTGGCCTGGGAGAATATTTTATGAGGAGGACACCCTGAGCAATTAAAACAACATCAAAAATACACTACTGGGATCTGATCAAACTAAAAAGCTTCTGCACCGTCAAGAACACAAGTATAGCAAGCACACAGCCCTCAGAATGGGAGAAGGTATTTGCAGGTTATATCTCTGACAAAGGTTTAATAACCAGAATCCACAGAGAACTCAAATGTATTAGCAATAAAAGAACAATTGATCCCATCTCAGGGTGGGCAAGGTACTTGAACAGAAACTTTTCTGAAGATGACAGGTGCACGGCCTACACACACATGAAAAAATGCTCATCATCCTTAATCATCAGAGAAATGCAAATTGAAACTACTTTGAGATATCATCTAACTCCAGTAAGATTAGCCCACATCACAAAATCTCAAAACTAGAGATGTTGGTGTGGATGTGGAGAAAAGAGAACACTTTGACACTGCTGGTGGGAATGAAAACTAGTAAGTTCCTTTTGGAAAGATGTTTGAAGAACACAGACCTGCCAATAGATCCTACAATTCTTCTACTAGGTATATATCCAGGAGACCAAAAATCACATTATAACAAAGATATTTGTACTAGAATTTTTATTGCCAAATTCATAATTGCTAAGGCATGGAAGAAAGCCAAGTGCCCATAGACCCATGAATGGATCAATAAACTGTGGTATATGTACACCATGGAATATTATGCAGCCTTAAAGAAAGATGGAGACTGTACTTCGTACATGTTTATATGGATGGAGCTGGAACATATTCTTCTTAGCAAAATATCTCAAGAATGGAAGAAAAAGTGTCCAATGTACTCAGTCTTACTATGAAACCAATTTATAGCCCAAGAAGAAAGGGAAAGGGCAGAGGGAGGGGAGGGAAGGTGGGAGAATGGGTGGAGGGAGAGTAATTGGTGGGACCACACCTACGGTGCATCTTACAAGGGTACATGTGAAAGTTACTAGATGTAGAATATAAATGTCTTAACACAATAACTAAGAAAATGCTGTGAAGGTTATGTTGACCTGTTTGATGAAAGCATTCCAAATTGTATGTAAAACCAGCACGTTGTACCCTGTGATTGCATTAATGTACATAGCTATGATTTAATTTTAAAAAGTTAAAAAAAAATAATTTTAACCAAGAAAAAAAGAAAGTGATCAATGCATCACTCCAACAATGAAAAACTGTACAACAATGAGAAGCTCTAGGCTTAACCCACAATTTTGGAGATGGAGAGAAGGTGGTCCCTGTGGAGACAGCTTTTTTATTTTATTTTATTTGATAAGGCAAAGGCATGAAAAATTACAGCCACAAAAATTCACAGAACATTCCCAGTTTGGGAGCATAGAGTTGGGGTTCCTTTGTGTCTTCTCTGTGTGAGACAAGAAAGGTGGAACAACTTCTTCCAGCTGTTTCATACTCAGTGTCACAGAGCAATAGTGCTGCTATGCTCTTAGTTTTTATTCCGCTGAGGCAAGGAGGCAATTCAGATCCTCTATGAACAACAGACAAAACCAGAGGAATCAAGCAAAATCTCAATTTTTCTATCAATACATTGCAGTGCTCACAGTGGAGCTTGCTTAATTGTTATTTTATGAAACATGAACTTGGGCTGGATGAAGACCTGGCAGCTTTAATGTCTCACCAGCATTAAGGAAGTGATACCAGGGTGGTGCCTGTGGCTCAGTCAGTAGGATGCCAGCCCCATACACCAAGGGTGGTGGGTTCAAACCCAGCCCTGGCCAATCTGCAACCAGAAAATAGCCAGGCGTTGTGGCAGGCACCTGTAGTCCTAGCTACTTGGGAGCCTGAGGCAAGATAATCACCTAAGCCCAGGAGTTAGTGGTTGCTGTGAACAGTGATGCTATAGGACTCTACCCAGGGTGATAAAGCGAGACTCTGTCTCTTAAAAAAAAAAAAATGAAAGTGATACCATAGACATCAGAGCCCCTCATCATAATTGATAGCACCTGGCCTGCTGGATCTCTGCCACATGCTGGGATTTTCATCAGCCTCTCTGGACCACAAAACCAGTAAGCACAATTCCATGGGTGTCCAACTTGTGCTTAAACCGCTGACCCAGGGAAGAGGAGAAGAGGCTCTGTATTTAATATTTCTTCTCACTATGCATACTCTTCCTGAGCAGTTCATCCACTCACAGGGCTTCTGCAGCTGACTTACAATGGTGGCTCCCAAGGGAGCCACTGCGTCATTCCCCAGTAAGTCCCTGACTTGTCTCTATATGTTCCTCTGCATTTACCCACACACTCATCCATCCACTCACTTGTGTTCAGTTCAGCATTTACAAACTGAGCGCCTACTCTGTGCCCTGCAGTGATCTAGGCCTCAAGAATATCACAAATATGAGATAGAAATGACCCTTGTTTTCACAAATCTTTGGGGAGGAAAACTTCAGATAGTATCAAGCTCTGTGGGGGAAGTTAGTGGGAACAGTTAAGGAGGGGAGCTGAAGATTGGGGGGGGGGTCCAAAAAATCACTCTTTAAGAAAGTGATGTTTAGACACAAGTGATGAGAAGTCCATTTCCAGATCTGTGGGAAGAATATTCCAAATAGGAAATGAGCAGGGCTAACTCCCTCAATCTCTTCTTCTGTCTCCTTTCAGTAAGAGTTGGCCTCTTGGAGAAATAGAAAGAAAAGTTAGGATTAGGACTAGGGTGAGGGGTCAAGGTTAGGGGTTAAGATTAGGGCTTAGGTTTAGGGGTCAAGGATAAGGGTTAGAGTTACAGGGTCACAGTTAGAGGTTATGGCTGGGGTTAAAATTAGGGGAAAGAGTTAGGGTGAGTGTTAGAGGTTGGGTTAGGGTTGAATAAGAGGAATAAGGTTTGAGTTAGGAACACAGGCTAGATGATGTGGGACCATATGTGCCAGGGACAGAGGTCTAGATTTTTTCATGGTGGGATGAGAAGTCTTTTGAAGGTTTCAGCAGAGGCAGACCATGATTTGATGGAGATTATGGAATTAAAAGAGGAGATTTGGAAACCAATCAGGAGGACATTGCAGTCATCCAGGTAAACAAGGATGGTGGCTAGAGCCAGGAGCAGTATTGGGATGAGGGAAGTGAACGGATACCAAAAACAAATGATCTACCCACCTCTTACTCCATTCGAACCAAACTAAGTTCCATTTTTCTCTCTGGACTCATTTCTTCTCTTGCTATGTGCCAGGTGAAGGCAGGATCCTCCCAAGGCAGGATTCCAGAAGCCATCTGAAATTCCTCCTTCTTCACTTCTGACATCTAATCAGCCATCCAAAACTGCAGAGTATCTTCCCAAAGCTTCCAAAACATGCCCTCTCTGTGCCTACTTTATCATCTCTTGTCCACACTATTATCAGTGTAATAATATCCAGATTGGTCTCCCTGCCTCTTGTTTCTGCTTTGACTCCTCCAATGTCAGAGAGACTTTTCTGAAATGAAACCCTAGAGATGTTCCACGTCTCAAAACCATTCACCAGCACCGCAGTTCTTACAGGATAGTCCTGACCCTGGCCTGGCACCGCGCTATGCTTCCTGCATGCATCCTTCTTACCTGTCCCACTAGTCCTGCCAAGGTCCAACCCCTGGAGAACCTTCCCGACACAGAGTCCAGACTATTTTTCCTTATTCACCTTCATAAAATCTGCCTCCTCTGACAAGAATGCTTTTGATGGATATGGCCCTACTTAATCCTACAAAATTCAGTTTCCAGGTCATCTTCTCTGAGACATTTTTCTTAATCATCCTCTTCCCCTACATAGAAGTGACTATTCCCTCTTCTGTATATTCATGTTCTATCATCTGCCATGTAATATTTTATTGCATTGATTTAAAAAAACCTTTTTTTTTTCAGTAGAGAAAAATGTCTGTTTTCTTAACAACCACAAGCGTCTTCCTCATCTCAGTGTTCCTGGCACTCACAAAAGTATGTGAATATATCCAACGGAGAGCAAGGGCTGCTGCAGACATGAGTGAAGGGAGGAAGGAACCCCTGAAATGTCTCCTCCTTCTTCATTTACAAATAAAAAGCTGCAAACATTACAAGTAAAAAGCAAAGCGATGAGCAGTTAGCTTTCCCATCAAATGGCTCATCCTGCACCTGCAACAAAGGCAAGTTCAAAACTCTAGCCTGAGCTTCAACTCTTGTCCTGTTTGTAAGAGTCTGACTCACACCAACCTGCACCCCCACATGCTTCATCTTCACACACCTGATATCATAAACTGTAGGATTTCTAGAAGGGAATCTTGGTAGTTTTCAATTCTGAAGTTGCATATTGATGGCCTTTCAGTCAAATTTGGTTCATGGGGCTTTTTTTTCCTTTGAGACAGAGTCTCAAGCTGTCACCCTGGGTAGAGGGCCAGGGCATCACAGCTCATAGCAACCTAAAACTCTTGGGCTCAAGTGATTCTCTTGCCTCAGCCTCCCAAGTTGCTGGGACTACAGGTGCCCACCACAACACCTGGCTATTTTTTGGTTGTAGTTGTCACTGTTGTTTGGCAGGCCTAGGCTGGATTTGAACCCCCCAACTCTGGGTATGTGGCTAGCACCCTTGAACTACAGGCACTGAACCAGTTCATGGGATTTTTACATTTTTTAAAATATGTCTTTTCTTTTTGCCTCCATTGAAAAGATGAGAGATTTTTGCCTAAACATCTGGGTTTCACATTTCTCTTGATGAGCCTCTAGCTCAGCACTGGGTCAGTGTATGGACAAAAGGATGATTCTTTGGAGCTGGGCGGTCCCCTTAGGTGGGGGACATGCTCTCAGTTCACTGGAGATCCAACCACTCCTGCTTGAAACTGAGGCAGTGTATCACTGGGCTCATGTCATGTTTTGTTTTGTTTTGTTTTGTTTTTTAACAGAGGCAAAAGTGTCTGGGACCATGTTTTTATCACAAGAGAGAAAACAAAAGCCATGCTGGGAGGACAGTGTGTTCCTTACACATGCCCCCTCAGCACCCACTCACATCACCCACTCTCCTGCTACCACTGAGTCTGCAATTCCCAGCGAGACACATCTGAACTAGGCCAGGAGGCTGCGGGTGGTCTCCAGCAATGATGCAGGCGGAGGGATGTGGGGAGTCTCTCTTCGTCATCTGCTCTTTGCTTTCAGAATTCTTTACACCTTGTAAATTACCAATATCAAACCCAGAACCTGGCTGTCTCTGAAGGGGGCCTGTCTGCAAGTGTGTTTAAATAGAGGATGGAGCTTGTCATAGCTGCTTTCATTGCAGAGCGTCCCTGGTGCAGGCTGCCTCCAAGCAAGGGAAAAAAGCACCTGCTTACAGGGTTAGACTAGTTTAGGGCCGCCCAGCTGATCTCAGCGCCGTGTTCTTCCTGGGCACATTTCATGAAGTTCCCATAACCTACAGGGCAGCGCAGATGGATTCAGACTCGGGTGGTGATTCTGGCTGGGGCAAGTAGCTCACCCTGGATTTAGTCTCTCCCTGGCTCTTATAACTAGAAGCTGGAAGTTCACACAGCCTCAAGCACAATGCACTTTAAGAGGCCACACTGTGTGATCTTGTGCCTGAGGCTGTCTTCTGTTTTTGATGTTCCTGTCTTTCCTCCCTAATGGTCTGGAGACCGTTAATCTCATTGACGGGCTGAGCTCTGGGCACACTTTCTCTTTCTCACACAATCTCCTTTGGCTGTTTCAACAGAAATGTGATGTGCTTGATTTAAAAATAAATAAATAAATAAAGGATGAGTGGTTGGGGTAAAGGTGGAGAGTGGCAGTGTGTGTTTTTGCTTCAGGCTCTGGGCCTGAGAATCACAACCTGAGCTGACCCAAAGCCAAGTCCCACATGAAAAGAGACGGAACTAATTTGCTAAACAAACCAAACTGAACCCCGGGTGGAAATTATTTCACTGAATCTCAAGTCTAAAACCAATTATCATGAGCAGAGTTGAACCTGGGCTGAACCTACTTGTTTTCTAAAATTACAGAATATTCTCTGAATTAAACTTGAAGCTGAACTTTAAAGTTAGAATTCCCAGTACTACCTCCTGAAGCCCATTGTCACGACCTCACAGAAGTAGGCCGGAGAGGTACAGGCACAGGGAGGCACAAAGGACCACGCAGGTTTGGAGAAGCATTTCTTCTCAGAGAAAGGAAGGATTCTGTCATCTGTCATTGCCAAGAGTAAATGTGCAGTGGTACAGAGCAAAGAATGGTGTGTTCAGTTCAAAAGCACTTTTGAAAGCAACAAAACAAAATAAAACAAATGAAAACCGGGGAAGACAAGTTAACACATGTGAAATTCCTGATTAATTTGCCCACTCAGAGAGTGAATGTTTTTTTCCAGTTGTTTACAAAGCCATCAATCATAGATAATTTAGTATGTCCCATATAGTAAATTGGCTTCTTAGAGTTGGTTGATCCAAGTTTTCTTCAGAAAATGCTTAAAGTTTTTCTCTATATTTATCTATCCTCTATCTATCCATCATCTCTCCATCTCCCCATCCATCCACCATTCATCATCTCTCTTGCTCCTTAGCACTAAATTTAAGCAACTTTGCTCTGAAATTTAGTGCATCTGATAGCATCCAGAGGCTCTGGAAATGTCCTCGTCTTCGTGAAGTTATTTTACTCCGATGTCACCGTGGAAAATCTCTAAACTGAGTTGCCAAAATCCTACTTCTTCAGACCTGCTGGAGGGTGGCACTTAGATCCTGGACACCTGCTGACAGCAGAACTTAGAGAGGTTTGGAACTTCAGGTGCTCTATCCAAGAAGAACTTGGCTCCATGTGGTATCTGCTCATCTACTGGGAGTTCAGAAGTCTTTGTGCGTTTGAAATGCAGGTGAACAAAAGGCTCCCTTGGTGCACCTCCAGCTCAGGCCCTGCTCTTCTGGGTTCCGCTCTCTGCAATGAGGGAGTTTTTATTCCCAGTGCTGTGGCATAGTCACAGTTGGCCTTGACAGCCTATATTTCTTGCCTCCTTCTCAGAAGTGATGAATCATCCTTGGGCACTAGACCATCCCTTGCCCCTTTGCCTGTGGAGTCCTGCTTCCAACTAGCAAAAAACAGAGCAATCACAAGTTTCTACGAAGAGGCTGGCCTGTGCTTACTGCTGACAGAAACCATTTTTCCACCTTGACGAAGTCCTGTAAAGCAGCCTTTTCTGGCCATGTGGGTGTAACCATTACTGTTTGCCAGCCTATCCTCTATCATTACTTTCTAATATGTCTCTGTATATCTTCTTTGCATCAACTACTTTCCAAGTGTAGCCTGGCCCTAAGGAAAAATATTCATGAAATCACAGCTGGATGTGTCAGATATCTGTGATTCTAATAAACATTAAAATAAATATAAAACCTCCTAATAAGAAAAATCCTTCACCACTAAAATTTTTTCATGTGCACTGTCTCTTAGAAAGCATTGCATTGAACTATCTAGGACATGAAGCTTTCTGAAAACCATGAAGCTCTGTGTTTCAAAACCGGAGCTGTGGTCCTTCTAAGTCTAATCTTGGGAGCAACTTTTTCTTTGAAGGCTGCATTAAACTCGGCTTCCTATTCGGTTAGACATGGCGTCAGGGCCCCTAAACTAGCTCATGGCTTAGTTCCTCCCTATGCTTGGACATTGCTCCCTAAAATCAGTCTAACTGCTGCCGGATGAAGTAGACCTTCCATGGCCCGCTGGTGGAGGGACAGCATATCCTGGTTTGCCTAGGTTAGGACAGATGTATACCTGGGATCATGAATACTGTCTCTTCTTATTCTCAAAAGTGAGCAACATACTAAATTATTTTCTACCCTCAAGTAGCAAATTGGCTTCCCCAGTCACACCATCCCTCCAGCACCTGAAACCTAAGACTCAACGCTTTGTAGTATTTGAACCCTGTTTCTCCTCTTGGTCCCCATGAATCTGCCTCTTTTTTTAAAGTTAGTCTTTTGGTGAGTGAAATCCCTTCCCCATATCTGCCCAAGTCCAGAGAGGGGGGGTTGCCTAGAAACAGCATTACCACCTGCTTCCCTGCTTATCCTTGGCATCTAATCGGTGACAAGCACCAGCTAGTTCTCATTATGCCTTCAATCTGGTGTCTTCTTCCCGCCCCTGTCAGCACTTTGGCTTATAACTCATCATCTCTTGCCTGCAATGTTTTAAACACTCGGCCCTTGTAGAATCCATTCTCTATGCTGAGGCCTCCCTATAATCTCTCTACAACACAAGTATGACCTTGGCACCAACCCTGGCTTAACATCCTCACCTGTCAGGTGAACCCCGAATGTCTCTGCATAATGTAGTGATTGCAGCCACGGCCATGGTTTTCATCTCTTCACCCACCTCCATCTGCCCTTTGCAACAGGACCTTCCCACTTCTCCCATCAGGAGCTGAAGTCTGTTATCTACCCCTTGAATCTGGGCATTGAGATATATTTAGGTGAAGAGAACTGTGCCAGCTCTGAGATTAGGCCTGGAGAAGTTGGGAGTGTCTTAGCTTTCTTCTAGGACTCTGCCACTTCCTTAGGAACAAGTCCAGATTGGTCTGCTAGAGGACGCAACTCAGAGGGCCCAGTCCTCTCCCACGCTAGCCAGCCAGCCAACTGCCTGACACCCATCCTGGATCTGCAGCTCTCAGCCAATGTCCAGCTGACTGCAGATAAGTGAATAAGTGCAGCTGATCCACAGACTTCTTGGTGAAATGAATGCTCATTGTTTTAAGCCATCAGTCTTTGTGATTTTTGTTATATCACATTATGATGTCAATCAATGACAGTGGCACAAAGGCAATATGGCATGCTGGTTTCCTACACTCTGACTCGGGCATCTCTCCAGTCCTGTGGTTTCCAACTAGGGGCAGTTTGGGTCCCCAGGGGACACCTGGAAATGTCTGGACGTGTCTATCGTTCTCACAACAGTAAAGAGGCCAGGGATGCTGCCAGACACCCTGTGGTGCAATGAACAGCCCCCATCCCCCACACCCAAATACAAAGAATCATCTCACCCCAAATGTCAGTGACACCAAAGTGGAGAAACTCTGTCCTTGTTGCTTTTGCTGCTCAATTGTGGGGCCCATGTTTCAGGAGCACCACACACAGCAGTCCTCATGTGTTCTCTCTCATGCCCCTACTCTGAGGGCAAGACACTTCCTGTGCTTGGGATTTCCCACCCATCATTCTCTCCTCCTTCTACTCACAAGTCTGATACTGCCTCTTCCAGGAAGCCTTCCTATAAAGGCTCCCTCATCTATCCTGGGTGTCTGTACATCCTCTGTGAGTCCCACGACACTCATTTCTATATTGCAATGACTGTGTGATTCCCAGCACTGTACTACTCCTGTGCCTGACCTCTATACTCAGGGTACTAAGAAAGCAGATGGATAGATGGATGGATATATAGATTATAGACAGATGAATAGATATGAGAGAGAGAGAACAGCCTCTCTGAACTGAACCACTAATGAGATGAAGCAGTGTTGTTCACTACTAATGGGGACTCTATGTTCCTTAACTGGTGATTAAGGCCACAGCTGAGTAAGAGATTTTGGGGTGCATATTGTTTTAACATCTGAGAACGTGAGTAGTTGGGACCACCCACTTCCCTGCTGGACTCAGGTTACAATGGGACAGATACTACCTACCCTCTCCTGGTCAAGAAGAGTAGGGCTTGAGGGATGAGAGAGGTTATCTGATGGGGAAGGGTGAATTTCTTAAGGGGAATCATGCCTGACCTTCCACTCCCCGGGAGAGAAGAGAGAAAATCCCTGAGATGTGACTTTCCATGAAACCATTGGAAGAAGGCCCCAAAGAGTCATTCATACTTAGCCCTTGGAGCTCTCTAAACTGTCACACCCTCTAAGCCAGGGGCAGGTGACTGTCTCTAACATGAACATTTATTTGGGAGCCGCACACTAATATGAGGGCACGACACTGCTTGAAGATAGTGCCAGTGAGAGGGAAAGGTGGTTTTGATGTGAGAATGTACCGTCAAGTTTCCAATCGCTCAGGAAGGAGGAAGGTGCTTCTGCTTGGACTTCAGAATTAAAGCCAAGAGATTAGGTGATTTGGGTGGAAAGGGTGGGGAGAGGATCATGCTTGCTGGAAGCCGTCACACTGTGAGGAGAGAGGGGCACACAGAATCTGGACTATGGCCACACCCCAGGGTGGTTGTCATTGGAGCTGGACGTGAAAATCCATCTTACCACAGAAGTGAGTGATGCTCCTTCTAGGGAAAGTCAGGGAGGGAAAATGCATCTGATTTGAACCCGCTTGTCTCTGGCTTCACCACTTTCTAAATCACACTCTTGCCTGGACCTTGAATGGTTCCTTCTACCCTGACCTGCAAAGACTTAGCAGAGAAGTCTGGGTCCTCCATCCATGTTGATTTTCTATGAGAAATATTGCTGAGGAACATGAGAATAGACAGCGGGTTCAGGAACATATGGATTCTCTTCAATGACTGCATTAACACCTCCAAAGTGGCAACTTTCTCATCACTACTTTCACTTGGAAGGGCCTCGAGCTTTGTTTGCATCTTGGTTACCAACACTCATGATACCTGGTCGTTTATCTCTCTCTCTCTGCTCATCCCTTCCCTGTCTCTCTCCTTAGATCAAATACTTTCCCTCAGTGGAAAGATGGCAGAAGATTCTGTAACTGATGTAAAATGAAAATCAAGACTTTGTGGCAGGTTTTTATAAGAAAGAAACTTTAAAACCCTGAAAGTCTAATAATGAAAAAAATACTCCTTTTGAATACATACAATCTCTAATTTATGGCGGTACACATACTTTTTGCCATTTTTCTCCTATGAATTTTAACTGTCTCATATCAGAGGACAGGGGCATGTTACCAGGTGGGCACTAATTATCTCCCACCAACTCCATTAGTGAGATTTTCCAATGTGGGTTTGAATCACAGTGGGTATGTGATACACTCAGATACATTTTAAAAGCAATGAGTGAGGTGGTAGCTGCCTGCCTCATTTTAGCACCAATAGAGGGCTGACTCCCAAATCATTATACAAAACACTACTAGTCTAGGGTTAGGCCTCAAACAAATATACAAAAGCTTTGTGCCAATGACATGCATTCTGTACCTGATGTCATATTAAATTGACTGAATGTTTAGTTAGAAGTTTTCAAGGGACTTATAGCATAGAATTCATGCCTTAATGCAACTTCTGCCAATATGTTTTCTACTTCATATATAAATGTATTTTTGTAGTCACAGAACTAAAAGTCTAAAGAATAATTTCTATCACAGAAATGGAGAATTAGCAAGGTTAGCCCTGTTAGGAACTGAGGTGTATGCCTGCAATTTAGGATGCTGCCACCAGGTGGCACTTATTAAGGAATCCCTGGGCTACCCTGTGTGTTTTGCTTGGTGTGCCTCAGACCATTTAGCAAGTAATACCTCTAAAATCCAGTTTGACTAAAGGAGTCCATTAAATACAAGGTATGCGTTAACCTCAAATTCAAGTCGATTTTACTTGAAATATTACAGAAAGGAAATGAGAGCTCTGATACTTTATACTTCACTGGATGCTTATCAATTTTTAAGACAAAACTGGGTATATTTTGTTATTCTTTTTTTTTTTTTATTTTTGAGACAGAGCCTCAAGCTATCTCCCTGGGTAGAGTGCTGTGGCATCATAGCTCACAGCAACCTCCAAATCCTGGGCTTAAGTGAGTCTCCTGCCTCAGCCTCCCAAATAGCTGGGACCACAGGCGCCTGCCATAATGCCTGGCTATTTTTTGGTTGCCGCCGTCATTGTTGTTTAATGGGCCCGGGCTGGATTCGAACCCGCCACCTTACGTGTATGTGGCTGGCACCTTAGCCACTTGAGCCACAGGTGCTGAGGCTATTTTGTTATTCATTCATTCAAAAAATCTTAATTTATTAAGCAACTGCTATGTACCAAGCCTTCTGTTAAGTCAGAAATATAGAAATGAGTAAGACATGTCCCTAGTCTTGAATTCCTCCTAATCTATCACAGATGTCCACACATAAATAACCAAAGACTATAATGTTCTAAGTGAAATCACATTGAAAAAAAAGAGAGAGAGATTTAAAGTCTAAGGAAATATAAAGATCACCTACAGTGAAAATTGCTCCTGCAAATCTCTAAACCTGAAGCTCCTTCAAGCATGTCTATTGTTTGACCTCCAAAGCCTGACTTCTGTTATTGTGATCTTTAGGGTTTTAGAAGTAACTGTTTATAATTTTCATTGCTTACTTTAATTACTGAGTACATGTTAAAGGAATCCCTGGTCCATGGATTCTTGTTTCTTTTGAAACTGCCAAAGAATTCAAATTTGCTGACCCACTTTTTATTCTTTCCACACTGAAAATAGGAAATTTGGAGGAACCATTAGAGGTGGGTCCCTTTCTTCTTAAACTCATTTCTTGCTTTTACGACCAGCACATTAGCTCTACATCCAATCTGGCCATATGCTTACCTTTTTCTGACTGAACTAACAAAGCCATTTTCATGTGACTCTGAACATTATCCATCAATTCAGGCCTTGAAACTTTATATTTTCCCCTGGGCCTGGTGGGAGTTCCACCCACCATCTGTGGCATATTTTTATTTTCTTATATTAAGGTTCAGGGAAAATCCACCACAGAGTAAGGACACATACATCTCCTTACTCAAATGAGCAGAATATTGTTGTGAGCTGTTTATATATATATTTTTCCCTAAGGAAATGAAGAGTCCTCCAGTCCCCTGATAACAGAATTTTCTGTGTGACAACGAAGAAAGACAGCCCCCTCCATCCTCATCTGCTGTGACTACTTAGATAATACCTTTCACAAATGTTGATTGAGAGAGCTCAGTCGGCAAGGGGAATTGTTCTGGAAACTGGGATCAGTGATGATCAAAAACAAAATAAGTCCTTGTAGAAGCAGATAGTGAGCAAATAAACAAAAAATGTAAGCAGGCTTCGGTGGTAATTTCTATGAAGACACACAAAGCAGAGACAGAAGATGGGACATGCCAGCAGTGGCACACTGCTGCTGAACCAGCGGAGATTCCAGCCAAGCCCCTACGGTAGTGAGGGAATGAGCTGAGTGTGCACCCAGGTGCTGGGGAGAGGTAGCAGGATGAGGTCTGGATGTGAGAGCATGGCTGTGGGGGCTCTAGGAGTCACCCAGAAAGCCATTGGACTGGAGGGAGAGTCACAGGAATGAGCTCAGGGCAGCAGGGGCTGAGCAGGAGTGTGGGTAGGCTGCATGGGGCTCAGAGGCAATTGTGAGGAATTTAGCTTTACCTCCGAGGGAGATGAGGAGCCCCTGGAAAGATTCTGAGTGCAGAACTGATGTGATGTGACCCATATTTTAAAAGGATCACTTTGACTCCTGGGTGGAAAACAGATTTTGGGGGTGAGAGACAAGATCAAAAGCAACAGCACTAAGGATAAGCTCATAGAAAATTCATTTTACTTTCTAACCTTGACCCACTTATTGAGTTCTAAATAATTAAGCCTGGGAAGAACTTGAGGAGATATTCTTGAAATTAAGAATATAGCTAAAGGCATATTTCTACTGATAAGTGAATTAGCACGTGATGGCAGTGACTCTAATAGATTAATATTACAACACAATGGACTCAAAATTTGTCTTAAGTATCATATCCATTTGGCAACCGAAGAAACTGAGGAACAAAAAGTTTATGTTGCAGGGAAGTCTTGCCCTGTACTTTATTGTTTGCAATATCAGAGACAGGATTTAAATGCATGCACTCTTTAGAAGTACATCATGCCTTTTTCAGGCAGCAGCAGTCAAGCCAGATGCTGTGGAGTCTGTACCTCCAAAAGGGCATGTGCTCCCAGTTTGCTTCAGTCTCCACCTCTCCCTATTGTCTTTACTCATTCAAATTATGTCCTGGTTCTTATATCCTTCTGGACTTGTGTTCTCTGGTCTAAATTTTCTCCAATATCCTTGACGTAAATTCTATGTAGGTAGAGGTGGTATGGGGAAGTTTTGTGGTTTCTTTCTATCTAGTTCTGAGATGACAAAGAGGTTTCATCTCTTATGCCTGTGATTGAGGATGATATTGAGAAGGATGGTCATGTCTGAACATGATAGAACTTTGTGCTATGTTTGACTGGTGATGTCTGCCATGGTATGATGCCAGGCTGAGTATCTTGTGTGAAATGTTTTTGCTAATGCTGTTCTAGCCTAACCCAGGTTCTAGGGCAAGGATGGTTCACCTCTGACCCATTTTACCTCATTTTTCCAGGTTTTCCTATTTCCCCAGGTGGCATACTCAAGGTGTATTTGTTCTGATCTTGCCTATCAAAAAGAAAAATTATCTAAGAAGTTTATTATGAAAATTTTTTCTAAGAATTGATATATACAGTCTCACCTAGAAATATATTCACTTTAACCAAAGGCTGTAGGGAGAGATCAATGTTTAACCTAATGGCCTGAAGTCTTGTTGGAAGGATGCTTTTGGCTGGAGGAGTAATGTTTCAGTGTTTCATGTAAATCATCACTCACAGAGAAGAGGCCCATGAGAGTCTGTGAGTAAGTGTTGGCAAGTTTTGTCTATAAAGGGCTGTAAAATAAGCATATTCAGCTTTGAAGGCCATATGACTTCTCTCACAATCACTCAGCCCGGTGGTGGCCTTACAAAACCTGCCATTGATTGATAATACATAATAAATGGGTGTGGTTGTGAGCCAATAAAACTGTATTTATGGATATTTAACTTTGGATTTTATTTATTTATTTATTTATTTATTCATTTCAGATTGATATGCAGATACAAACAATTAGGGTACAATGCTTGTGTTTGTTGTTAGGTGAGGTCCCTGTTGTAGTTGTGTCCCACCCCCAGGAGATGTGCCATATACCCTTCCATTGTGCCCATTGGGTGGGAGCACACTGATTAAACTTTAAATTTTATATGATTTTTATGTGTCAACTCTGTCATTGTAGCACAAAAACAGCCATAGACAATACTAAATATATATACATGCCCAATTTGTTTCCCAGCAGGCATGATTTGCAAAGCCCTGTTCTAGAAGATGAGTGACAGAGGAAGAGAGAAAAGGCTTGGAAATGGGAACCGTGTATATGGGTCTCTGATGATGTGTCAAAACTCTGTGCTTTAATTCCCTTATGTGAAAAACAGGGACAAAAATAAAACCCATTTCAATGGAACAGAATAGACAGCCTAGAAGTGAATCCACTCTTGTATGGTTACTTGATTTGCAACAAAGGTGCCAAGAATATGCAATGGGGAAAAAAATAGTCTCTTTGATAAATGATGTTGGGAAAACTAAATATCCGTATGTGGAAAAGATCCTTATCTCACACTTTATACAAAAATCAACTCAAAATGGACTAAAGACTTAAATGTAAAACTAGAAACTGCAAAAGTACTAGAAGAAAACACAATGGAAAAACTACATGGTATTGGTCCAGGTAACATTATTTTCGGATTGATCCCCAAACACAGGCAACAAGAGCAAAAATGGACCAATGGGATTGCTGTAAATTAAAAATTTCTACAGAGCAAGGGAAACAACAGTATGAAGCAGCAACCCTCAGGTTGGGAGAAAATGTCTGTGAGCTATTCATTTTATATGGTGTTATTATCAAAATACATAAGAGATTTAAACACATTAATGGCAAGAAAACAAAAAAAAGATTATAAAATGTGCAATGTGCAAGGGATCAGAGTGGATATTTCTGAAAAGAAGATTTATAAATGTTCAACAGATATATTTAAAAATGCTCAACATTGGGAGTCGAAGCATGATGGTGGACGGGAAGGACGTTTGGCTCAGCTGTCCTGGAACAACAGGTGAGAGTGAGTGGGCTAGATCATTCCTGGCATGGAATATTGGTGTGGAGAGGCATTTCGGGTTGTGCAGTGAGATGGTGGTTTGCTGAACTTGGAGTATAATCCACGGCTGCAGAGTCTGCCAAGAAAAGTTCTGCCCTGTAGCTGCAGCACAGCAACCTGCCCCACCACGGAGGATTGCAGTTCCCAGTTTGTTGGGGAACTAGGCATTGTGTGGAAAGATTGGTGAAGTGTGGACTCCTGAGCAGAATTAGGCAGCCAGAGTGCTGTCCGGTGCAACACCACCTCAGATAGGTGATGGGAGAGACACTCAGATGGGAAAGATCCCGGATAGGAAGAGGTCATTGTTTTGGAATCTGGGAGACAGTGGTTGCAACAGGCACCTTCCTGGTGGGCCAGGAGCAGGATTTGAGTCTCACCTGCAGACAGTTGTCCTACATTTGGAACAGGCCCAGGACATCCTGCTCACGGGAACTGTTGCAGAGAGAATTTGGGGAACCTGCCTCTGCAGATTTTTTGAAATGGGTGGAATCAGCAGTTCAGCAGGGTCTAGGCACCAAACGGGTAATTAGGCAAACACCAAGAACATTTAAGCCTGGAGACAGGTATAAGCCTGGGAACCACTCACAGCGCCACCTGGTGTCCAGAAAGTATATCGCAACATAAATATATTCCTAAAGCCAATCCCTATGGCATATATGTAGTGGTATGTATATATAATTTTGTTGCCTTTTTTATCTCTTTCCTCCTTTTTGCTTTTTTTCCCCTTTTCTATTTCTTGTAGGAGTTATTGTTAACAAATTGAATTATTATTATTATTTTTGTTTTTCCCTGCTTCCCCCCACCTTTTTTTTTTTTTTTTTTTTTGACAGAGTCTCATTATGTCACCCTCAGTGGAGTGGAGTGGTGTTGAAGCTCACGGCAACCTCTAACTCTCTTGGACTGAGCGGTTCTCTTGCCTCAGCCTTCCAGGTGGCTGGGGCTGCAGGTGCCTGCTGCAGTACTTGGCTCTTTTTTGGTTGTGGTTGTCATTGTTGTTTGGTGGGCCCTGGGCCAGGTTTGAGCCTGCCAGCTCTGGTGTGTGTGGCTGGTGCCCTGGCCACTGGGCTATGGGCACTGACCGCTCCCCTTCCTCTTATGGTTGCTGAGAGTGCTTACATCAGGCTTTTTGAGTATTTCTGTGTGTGTGTGTGCATGCATTTGTTTTTGATTGTTTGTGTGTCTGATTTTGTTTGTTTGTTTTGTTTCAATGTGCCTTGTGTTCTGCTAAAACCTCAAGTTGGCTATTTTCCTTGAATCTAATTTTTATGTGCAACAAGAGCAAAGGGGAGTGGGGGATGATAGCCAACTGAAGCCAGCTTCAACAGAAGCTCCCATCCAGAGGGAGAGATAACAGCCAGAAAGAATGCAACAAAACTGAAGGGTGGGAGCTGAACTGAGAGAAGAGATTGATAATTGCATGTCTTCTCTGCTGAGGCAAGCTGCAACTCCAAGGAAACAAATTTCAGGTACAGAAACCACCTCAAAGAGGATGCATGTCTATCCCCTCCCCCAAGAGAGTTGCTTGCTTGCTTGCTGTGAGATCTCTACTAGTGAGAGGTGAATCTGAGGTCTTCTTCTCTCACCCCATGGGAGTCAGTTGCTGGAAGCTGGGACTCTTTTTCCAGAGAGCCTGGGCAGTCTCCTGTCTGGCATGAAGGTTGAACAGATATTTTCCCTGCCACTTTGAACTCCCAGCCCACTCTTCTCCCTGGCCTGGTGGTCTAGAAGCCCAACCCCTGCAGGGACCAGAAAGTTCATGGTTCTTTGTTAAGATTGGGCATTGCATGATCTGAGGTAGCATAGCTACACTGTAACTGTGAATCTGGTAACAGTGAAGAAAGGCACGGGAAGGTGTCTGGCTTGGCTCTGAGAAAGACCACCTCAGCAGTGAGTGAAGGCTTGGATCTCCATATGGGGTGAGGCTCAGGAACTCCTGGGGTGTGGGAACTCGAGTGGTGATACTTCCCACATAGCAGCAGTATTAATAGAGCGATCCTACCAGTGTCAAATTTCGGAGAGATACCTCCCCAATTCTGTGGACTGCCAGAGGGAGCTAGAGCTTGCAATGCAGGGGTACCAGAGGAGCAGAGTGGCAGGGGCAGAGGCACAATCTCTGGGGGTGGAAAACATTTGCTGCTTTGTTAAGCTCTGGTTTGGAACGAGCTCAGGTAGAACACTCCCCAGTTTCCATTGAGTATCTGAGGTAATCAGACTTCAGCTCCCTCAGCGAGTTGGTGGCAGAGTGTGGTCACTTGGCAGACAAGGCATTGACTTCCCTCTGACTCTGGCAGGCCCAAATCCTTGGCACATTTGCTCATTGGAGGGAACTGGGCCACAGCCCCGTGGGGCTACCAGTGCCATGGTGTGATGGAGCGCATGTGGAAGAAGGCACCAGCCCTCCTGGACTATTTTGCTTGGTGGGCCTTTCTGATGCCACAGAGCACTAGAGTGAGTTACACTTGAGCTGCCAGTGGACCCCTGCTGCCTAGATGCTGAAAATCTTTTGAACTCTCCCACCTGATCAGTATTTGTGTTGACTGGGTCAATTGGTTTGGAACTCTTGACCTGGGCTAATCACCCAGGGACTCACCAAGGTTGTATCCTGGTTGTGTTGTTGGGGGGGAGTGTGGGATTCTCCTCTTCCAGTTGTCACCTGTGTGTGGGGAGTGGGGTGTCTTAGTTGCTTATATATCTCCACAGATGAGATTTTAGCCCAAAGCCACTGATTCATTAGGATTGGATAGAAACTAGCCAAATGCATGTTACAGCTGTTTAGCACCACCACACCAAGCAGGTCCCCAGAGTTTAAGGCTATAGTACCGAATGGGACTTTGTAAAGCTCTAGGGGAAAAGCTGCAATCACCAGTCCCAGTTCTTCGATAAAGGGTTGGTTAATAACAACTCCAGGAGCCCTCAATTCAATGTCACCTTGCCAGTTTCTCTAGCCACACAGTGAAAAATAATCATGGGGAGGAATCAGCAGAAAAACTCTGACAACATGAATAGTCAGAGTAGATCAACTCCCCCAAGGAATGACAAAGAAGACACAACAAAAGATCCCATTCATAAACAAATGGCTGAGATGTCAGAAATCAAATTCAGAATTTGGATTGCAAATAAGATTAAAAGAATGGAGGTAAAGATAGAATTAGAAATTCAAAGAGCAATTCAAAAGTTCTCTCAAGAATTCAAGGAATTCAAAGACAAAAATCACCAAAGACTTTGATACATTGAGCCAAGAACTTGCAGTACTCAAAGATCTGAGAAATACAGTAGAATCCCTCATAACAGAATGGAGCAGGCAGAAGAAAGGCCCTCTGAAATTGAAGACAAAGCTTTTGAATGCTTCCAAATGCTCAAAAAGGAAGAGAGGTAGAGAGCAAAAATGGGTCATTCCCTAAGAGAACTGTGGGACCCCTCCAAAAGAGCAAACATTTGCCTTACAGTAATCCCTGAAGGACAAGAGGATGGTCTGCAAGGCACAGATACTCTACTCCAAGAGATAATTGAGGAGAACTTCCCAAGCATGGCAAGAGATACTAAAGTTCAGATAGCACACAGTTTCAGAACCCCAGCACAACTCAACCCAAATAAAGCATCTTCTAGACACATTGTAATTAACTTTGCCAAAGTTAATATGAAGGAGAAAATCCTGCAAGCAGCCAGTTGTAAGAAAATCATAACCTACAAGGGGAAGAAAATTGGAATGACTGCAGATCTCTCTGCTGAAACTTTTCAAACCAGAAGAGGATGGTCCTTGACTCCTTGACCTTTAATCTTCTAAAACAAAACAACTTTCAGTCCAGGATCCTGTATCCAGCTAAACTGAGCTTTATTTATGATGTAGAAGTTAAATACTTTAATGACATACACATGTTGAAGAAATCTGCTATAACCAAACCAGCTCTTCAGGATATTCTCTGACCCATCCTCCATAATGACCAGTACAATGCTCTACCACCAAAGTAAACTCACTCTGAAATTCTTGACCAAAACTCAATTTCCACAGTGGTGAAAAGATTCAAAATGTCCACTGGACTTTTGTAAAACTTGACACCCAAAATATTACCAAGCTTATCAACACTCTCAATTAATGTGAACAGCTTAAATTATCTTCTTAAGGGGCACAGGTTAGCTGACTGGATACAAAAACTCAGATCAGATATCTGCTGCATACAAGAATCTCATCTTACCTTAAAGGATAAATATAAACTCAGCATGAAGGGATGGACAACTATAATCCAGGCAAATGAAAACCAGGAAAAGCAGGGGTGGCAATTTTATTTGTAGATACATTAGGCTTTAAAACAAGAAAATTAAGGAAAGACAAGGATGGTCACTTTATACTTGCTAAGGAAAACACTCAACATGATGAGATGTCAATTATTAACATTTATGTGCCCCACCAGAATCCTCCTCAATTTATAAGGGAGACCCTAACAGACATGAGCAATTTAATATCTTCCACTACCATAATAGTTGGAGATTTTTAACACCCCTTTGGCAGTATTGGATAGATCCTCCAGTAAGAAACTAAGCGAAGAAATTTTGGACTTAAATTTCACCATACAACAATTGAATTTAACAGACATCTACAGAATATTTCATCCCAACAAAATTGAATACACATTCTTCTTATCAGCACATGGAACATCCTATAAAATTGATCACATCTTAAGTCACAAGTCTAACCTCAACAAATTTAAAAGTATAGAAATTATTCCTTGTATTTTCTCAGATCATCATGCAATAAAAGTTGAAGTCACCAATAACAGCTATCTGCATACTCATACAAAGACATGGAAACTAAATAACCTCATACTGAATGATAGCTGAGTCATAGATGAGACTAAGAAGAAAATTGCCAAATTTTTGGAACAAAACAATAATGAAGACAGGAATGATCAGAACCTGTGGGATACTGCAAAGGCATTTCTAAGAGGGAAATATATAGCATTGCAAGCCTTCCTTAAGAGACTGGAAAGAGAGGAAGTCAATAACTTAATGGGATATCTCAAGCAACTGGAAAAGGAAGAACATTCCAACCCCAAACCCAGCAGAAGAAAAGGAATAACTAAAATTAGAGCAGAATTAAATGAAATCAAAAACAAAGAATTATTCAAAATATCAATGAATCAAAGTTATTTTTTTGAAAAATTCAACAAAATTGATAAACCTATGGTCAACCTAATCAAAAATAGAAAATTAAAGTCCATAATATCATCAATCAGAAACGACAAAGGCAAAATAATAACAGACACCTCAGAAATTCAAATAATCCTTTCCATACTACAAAAAACTTTATTCCCAGAAATATGAAAATCTGAATGAAATTTGACCAATACTTAGAAGAATGCCCACTTCCTAGACTTAATCAGAAAGAACTGGAAATGCTGAACAGACCTATATCAAGTACTGAAATAGAATCAACTATACGAAATCTCCCAAAAAAGAAGAGTCCAGGACCAGATGCTTCACATCAGAATTCTACCAAACCTTTAAAGAGGAACTAGTACCTATATTACTTAACCTTTTCCAAAACAT
>CAUYTI010108713.1:0-15087 GCA_963575145.1 Galago senegalensis | reverse complement strand
GGCACCTGTGGTCCCAGCTACTTGGGAGGCTGAGGCAGGAGACTCGCTTGAGCCCAGGAGTTGGAGGTTGCTGTGAGCTGTGATGCCATAGCACTCTACCGAGGGGGACAGCTTGAGGCTCTGTCTCAAAAAAAAAAAACTATTAAGAAGTGAGTATAATTGTGATGGATGTGTTACTTGGTTCAATGTAAACATTTCACATTGTATATCGAAGTAGTACCCTGAACCCCATAAATGCATTAATGTACAAAGTTATGATTTAATAAAAAATAGTTATTAAATAAAGAAGATAAAAAACCATATCAAATATTTTATTTGAAAAAATTAGCAATAATTTGTATATGTGCAGAGGTTCAGGTGAAAAGTGGAAAAGAATGTGGTGGGTAGTCAGAAGATGTCTTAAAGAATCTACAATTGGCCTTTTTCTTTTTCTTTTTTTTAGACAGGCTCACTTTTGTTGCCCCAGGCTGGAGTGCTATAGTGTAAACAGCTCACAGCAACCCCAAACTCCTCGGCTCATGCAGTTCTGCCTCACCCTCCCTAGTAGCTGGGACTACAGGCCCCCACTATTCAGGGCTTAATTTTTCTATTTTTAGCTGAGATGGGGGTCTTGCTTTTTTTCAGACTGGCCTTGAGGCCTGACTCCTGAGCTCAAGGGATCTTCTTGCCTCAGCCTCACACCTGTGCTAGAATTGCAGGTGTCAATCACCCCTACTTTTCCCAAATGCCCAGTTTTAGATTTTTGGTTGTTAATCAACCACTTATTACTGAGATAACTCTTGCATGGTCAAGGTGCATAATTCTTTTTAAGTGTTCGTAGCTTTGATTTGCTAATATAGTGGAACTTCTGTAAGTTCACCACCCAAGGGACTGTCATAAACTGGTCAACATAAGGAATTTCCATTGAGTATATGTGGTACCTGTCCTGTCTATGAAAATTAAGTCAACTTGAGGTGGTCAACTATGGAGGGTCTACTAGATAAAATGAAAATTTGCTTTTTCCCCCCTAAATCTTGAGCGTTTTAACCTTATTTTCTTTTGAGACAGAGTCTCATTTTGTTGCCTTTGATAGAGTGCCATGGGGTCATACCTCTCAGCAACGTCAAATTCTTGGACTCAAGGGATTCTCTTGCCTCAACCTCCTGAGTAGTGGCACTACAGGTACCTAGCACAGCATCTGGCTATATTTAGAGATGGGGTCTCGCTCTGGCTTAGGCTGGTCTGGAACTCCAGAGCTCAAGCTGTCTACCCACCTCAGCCTACCAGAGTGCTAGGATTACAGACATGAGCCACTGTGCCAGGCATAACCTTAGGAATTGAAACCTTTTTCATCTAAGTTTAATGCAATTAACTTTTGTTGATGATATTTAAGACCTAGACCAAGCCCCTTATTCTTTGGCTTTTGTTTCTGCTCCTAAACTTTAGCTTGTCTAGTCTGTAGTAGTAGTAATTTTTGTTAGACTTTGTCTTCCATCATCTTTGCCTTTGAACTGTTAAAGACTTGACTTTTCAGGTACTTATTATCTTACTGTGGTTTTGAGATTGTCCATCAGGCCCTTGGTATGGTCTTGGCAACGGACTTTTTTTTTTTTTTGGGACAAGGTCTCAAGCTGTCACCCTAAGTAGAGTACCATGGCATCATAGCTCACAGCAACCACCAACTCTTGGGCTCAAGTCATCCTCTTGCTTCAATTATTCTATTTTTAGTAGAGATAGGGTCTCACTTTTGCTCAGGCTAGTCTCAAACTTCTGCACTCAAGCAATCCACCTGCCTTGGCTTCCCAGAGTGTTTAGGATTACAGGTGTGAGCTTCTGTTCCCAGTTGGCAACTGACCTTTTTAACCTCTGAGGGACCAATGCTATCTTCATTAAACCTTTGTATATGCATTTTATTCCTTACGTGACTATTTTACCCTCCTAACAAAGAATACTTTTCCTTACTCTCCTTGTTAAGAGTTTTTGATGTCAGTTCATATTTCAGAGAGAGAGCATATTTAAGGCAGAAACAAAGTATGACAGGGCACAAAATACATGGTATTGGTGTTTCATCCCAGTGTTGTGTTCTTCAGGATTGATTTCAACATCTAGCTCTGGGGCATCACTATTTAACTTCTACGCCTAGTCTTTTACCAAATCTAATAATTAAGGATCTTTGGACCCAGAGCTTTGAGAGGTCCCAGAGATATCACTTTGCTCAATTTAAAAAACATGGCTATAATCAGCAGCAGCCCTGCCTGGTTTGGTCAAGAATTACTTCCAGGACCTGCCTGTACATACCTGGGCCTTGTTGGGTGGGGATGTGTTCTGAATATTTGGGTGGATTGTGTGAGTTAGACTGGTGATGGAGATCTTAAGGATGATGTTGGAAAGGATTATACATAGTAGAAATGGAAAGAGGTATGTTTTAGGTGATTAATTGTATTGATTTGACATTGATAAGTAGAAATGGAAAGAGGTACCTTAATTATATTGATTTGACATTGATAAATGACTTCACAAGATAAGGGTTGGATGCCTGATTTAGGTTGGTATGGAGGAGTTTAATTGTAAACTTGAGAAGGGCCAGTATTCAAGGGATTAGAATGAAATACACACTTTGGTGTTTTGTAGGATCCTGTATATGTGTGCTTGTCATATGTATACACCTGTATATGTAGATACATATAATGGTGGGAGAATTTGTTCATTTGATTAGGTTATACACTTGTTAGGGAAATAAGCCTGGTAATTTTGAGTTATCAGTGATTCAAACAAATTGTTAGAGAATGTCTGGAAAGATGGTTGTCACGATTGGGGCTTGCTTAGGAAATGGAGCTTTTAGTGACTAGTGGCTTCTCCAGTAGGTTCACAAAATTTGAGGGCAGTTTGGTAAATTTGTGTGTTAAGTTGTAAAGTATTAGCTTTGAGGGAATGAGGGAACAGAAAAATGCAGTGCTTTAGAAGGTTATTTATGAAATTATTTGGTAGGAGCTGATAAAAATTAACAAAAGTTGTGGAGATTTTGAATAGCTAAGTGGGAGATGTAATGGAAGGGATTTATGAAGCTACAGATATTAGAAAAGTAAATTTTAAAAGAGTAAAATGGAAAGTTGGTTTAGAGAAGACTTTTTTTGGAAAATACAGCTCTTCCTTTAAAAACAGCAAGGCGAGGGAAAACTAAAATGAGTAAATTAAGGTATGGAGAAAAGTAAGAGGAAGGATTAAGGGAGAGGTTACTGAAAGATTTTAAGGCTATTGTAAGGCTGTGTGATACTGCAAGACTGTTCTCTATGGTTGTTGGAACACTACTTCTGATTACTGGTTCGGTAAGGAGAGGGGTTTAAATTGGCCATGGTTTGGAGGAGTGCGGATTTTTACAAGGATAATTAAGCGACATATATTTCTTTCTTTCTTTCTTTCTTTTTTTTTTGAGACAGAGCCTCGAGCTGTCCCCCTGGGTAGAGTGCTGTAGCATCACAGCTCACAGCAACCTCCAACTCCTGAGCTCAAGCTCAAGCGAGTCTCCAGCCTCAGCCTCCCAAATAGCTGGGACCACAGGCGCCCGCCACAACGCCTGGCTATTTTTTTGGTTGCAGCCGTCGGGCCCGGGCTGGATTCGAACCGCTACCTTAGGTGTATGTGGCTGGCGCCTTAGCCACTTGAGCCACAGGCGCCGAGCCATCTTTATTTCTTAAGAAACCCGAGAGTAGAGAGCCCTTATAGTCTCTGGGTTTGGGAGTGCAGGTCTAATCTGACCAGCTGCACGGGCAGTACTTTGCTTGCAGCCTGCGCGATGGAGCCCGCAGCGTAGAGCTGCATAGTGGCGGTGGGGATTTGTGCACTCACCGGCCCGAAGAAAGGAGGGGCTTCAATTGTGAGCGGGCCCGAGGCCCTAGCGGCTGGGGTTGGAAGGAGGGGCATTCGCTGAAAGTCCCTGCAGACCTCCGCACGCGACTTCCACGGCTTCCTTTTGTAGGGTGCGTGTGTTTAACGTGGAGTAGGAGGGAGAAGCCGGGGCTTTATCTTAGCCGGGTGGCAGGCGTGCGCACGCCTGAGGCCTCAGGCGTATGTGTGTGTATGTGTGTTTAACGTGCCGAGTAGGAGGGAGAAGTGGGGGCTTTTCTTGGCCGGGTGGCAGGCGCGCGCGCGCCTGGGGCCTCAGCGGGCTGTGGGGCCCCTCCGCAGTCGGCCTCCCAGACACCGCGTCTTCCGGGTCTCCCTGGCTGGCAGTCAGTGTTCCCTCTCCCAACCAGGTGGGAAAGTTTGTGAGTGGCCTGCTTGACAACGGGGTGCCGCCGAAGGCTAGTGGACACCCTTCTTTCCCTATTATTCCTGTTTTTACAAGTCTTTTGGACTGCATTTTGTTTACAATTTTTATGTCTGCGAAAAGGTCAGCGAGTAACTTGGTCTACTAGAGAGTTTTTTACTTGATATCAAAAGCAAAATAATGTATCACTGAGCCCTTACGTTGATTGGGCTAGTAAAACCTGCATGTTTAATGGAAAGTATAATCCTAGGGCCTTTCCAGAATTAGGCTATGGGGCAAAACTTTTGCTCTCCAGACTTTGCAAATCACTTTTTACAGTGTCTGGAAAGAACTATTTGTGTAGTAGAATGAAAGTTATTGTTAGGAAATGTAAAAGTTGAAGCTTTTCCCTACAGCTTGAATTTAAAACAGCTTTTTTTTTTACGTAATAATTATGATTTTAGTTTGCATATAGAATTTTGCAAAATTGGGTATGGTGTGAATAAAATAAGAGTTATTTCTTAATTTTATAGAGGGCACTGGTAAAGTCACACAGTTTTGAAGTGTTAACTGTTGCTTTAAGTAAAATCCTATTCAAATTTTTAGATTTAATAAACTTAAACATTTGCAGTTGCCCTTTGTGTGCAGGAGGAAGTCCTGGGTTTCTCTGTGGTTGTTTCTGGGCAGATTTTTAGTATTGTCAGCATGAAACGGGTGTAGAACCTTAACCTGAGTGAATAATTTGCTTAAGATTACCAGTCTGTTCTGCAGCTGTGAATAGACTCTGGGTCTCTTATTCCTAGTCTGGTGACCAATCCAAGAATAGACGAAGGAAACTGGGTATTTGTGTGTTCGGTGGAAAATATGGTTGAGTCAAAAAGTGAATGTGTGAACATTTACTAGATTTCTTTGGCATTTCTTTAAGAATAAAAAGTACACAAAGATAGTTCTTATTTTTAACTTTTAATGGGATTTGTACCACATTTGCGTATGATTATATCTGATACAGATGGATTGTTTATAATATTTAACTGTGGGTGGATGTGTTTTTCTTGTCTTTATTCTCAGTGTTAGAGAATAGAGAGTAATTTGATAACATTTAGCCTCCTCAAAAGTTAGAGAAGGGGGAATTATGTTAGTTTCATTAATCTATTTAAAAACCTTTGGACCTCTTTATTGGGAATGCTTAATGCAGTTAAGGATGGAATACCTATAGATTTCCCTCACAGCTTTATATACTTTTAGTCTGATACTACATAACACAATATTTGGTTAATGTGTTCAGTAGGTCTCTACAAAGGGGACCTTTTAAATAGTATATGAATTGCAATTGGACTTTTTTGTTTTGTTAGAAAACATTACTAGCCTTTCCTCCTATCACAAAACGAAAACAGTGTTTCTTCTTTTTCCTTCCCATCTTTAAAAAACCCTGGACATTTTTAATACAATGGTTCTCAAACCAGAGATGATTTTGTCAATATCTGTGGATGTTTTTGGTTGTCATGCTGGGGAATTCTGTTGGCATCTAGTGGGTAGATACTAACCATGTTAGACTGTGCATGCCACAGTCTCCACAGTAAAATTATCCAGTGCAGAATGTGAGTCAATGTTGAGAAACTCTGATCTAAGGCAGGGTTTGTGGCACATGCTTGTAATCCTAGCACTTTGGGAAGCTGAGGCAGGTGCATTGCCTAAGCTCAGGAGTTCAAGATCAGCTGCACCAAGAGTGAGACCCTGTCTCTTAAAAAAAACTAGTTGGGTGTTTATGGTGGGAACCTGTAGTCGGATCTACTTGGGAGGTTGAGGCAAGAGGATCGCTTGAGTCTAAGAGTTTGAGGTTCCTGTGAGTTCTGACTCCATGGCACTGTACAGAGGGTGACAAAGTAAGACTGTCTCAAAAAAAAAAGAAAAAAAAGAAAGCCTTGACCTAATATATTGAGAATAACATTCTCCCAAATGATTTAATCCCATGAAAGTTATTTATAATGGAATTTGTATTTCTATATCATACATGTTATAAATCTTGTCATTAGAATAATTATGGGTCAGAGGTTATGGAGTATATTTTGGAGCTGAAAGATTAACAAGTATAATTAATCCTTCAGTATGCTGATAAACTGAATTTCAGTGAGATTGTGACTTACTCAAGGTCCCATAGTTAATGCAGAGCTTAGGTCTCTTGTTGTATCTCAGTTTTAATTTACCTTTTTAATTTAAATTATTACTGAGATAAAAGATATTTTATCATTTTTGCTTGATAAATTCAAAATTTTAAAATAATTGCTTTGTGAGAAGTACTATTTTTCAGTAAATTCTAGATACTTTTTCAAATTCGCATATGTTTGTTGATTCTTTTTTTTGAGACAGAGCCTTGAGCTGTCCCCCTGGGTAGAGTGCTGTGGCATCACAGCTCACAGCAACCTCCAACACCTGGGCTCCATTGAATTTCCTGCCTCAGCCTCCCAAGTAGCTGGGACCACAGGTGCCTGCCACAACGCCTGGCTATTTTTTGTTGCAGCCGTCATTGTTGTTTGGCGAGCCTGGGCTGGATTTGAACCTGCCAGCTTAGGTGTGTGTGGCTGACGCCTTAGCCACTTGAGCCACAGGCGCCGATCCTGTTTGTTGATTCTTTAGCGTGGTATTATAACCATTGTAAGCTTTTCATGATCTGCTGTTTTTGTTTTTTTCTTTTTTTGAGGCAAGAGTCTTACTTTGTCACCTAGGTAGAGTGCTATGGCGTTATAGCTCACAGTAACCTCAAACTCTTGGGCTCAAGAGGTCCTCTTGCCTCATCCTTCCAAGTTTTTGGGTCTACAGGTGCCTGTCACAGTGCCTGGCTGTTTTTAGAGATGGTGGTCTTGATCTTGCCCAATCTGTTCTCCAACTCCTGAGCTCAGACAATCCATTCGCCTCCAAAGTGTTAGGATTATAGGCCGCCTTGGGTTTTTTTTTTTTTTTTTTGAGACTGAGTTTGGCTCAGTTGCCTCAACTAGAGTGTAGTGGTGTCCTTGTAGCTAGCTGCAACCTCAAACTCCTGGGTTCAAGTGATCTTCCTGCTTTAGCCTCCTGAGAAGCTGGCACTACAGGGGTGTGCATCATGCCTAGCTAATTTTTTTTTTTTTTTTTTTTGGTGGCTATTCTGGGTTCCTTGCATTTCCTTGCATTTGTGTATTTTAGGATCAACCTATCAACTTCTGAAAAGACAAGACAGCTGAGATTTCTTTCGATACAGATTGATTTAAATCTGTAGACCAATTTTAAGAGCATTGCCCCCATCTAATCTACAACATAGAATGTCTTTCCAATTTTTTAGATGTTCTTTAATTTTTTCAGTAGTGTTTGTAATTTTCATTGTTACGAAATTCGTTTTTTTTTGAGACAGAGCCTCAAGCTGTTTCCCTGGGTAGAGTGCTGTGGCATCACAGCTCACAGCAACCTCCAACTCCTGGGCTTAAGCAAGTATTGAATTCAAACCCAAATGAAATTAAAATATTAAAACATTTTAGGGTACCTTGAACTTAAACATTTGCTCTATTGTGTGGGGATCATTATGAAGGTGAGTTATTGAGCTGATTGTAAATCTGTTCTAGGAAGATAGATCCCTTTGGTTAATTTTAGAAAAAGATACTGGAACCTTCAGATGAAATATAATTGGGTGAAATGTAAATTGGATGTTTGATGAAATATTTTCAGATTAACAGTGTATTATTAGAGGAAGAAGTATCACTGGGATTTTTTATATTTAAGATTTTTGTGTAGTGTCACCTTTTTAAAAAATAGATAAAACAATGAGGACAAAAGACAATATGAGCAAAGATTTCTTTCGAAATTGTTTTATATAAGAAATTTATGGGAAAAACTTAAAATGCCTATTAGCAAAAAGATAAATAAGAGAAACTGCTGTTAATTTGGTATTTGGCTTTATTATGTTTTATTAACTTTTTAGTATGGAAAAATTTAAATAGATGAAAAATAGATTAGTATTATGATCTCTCATATACCCTTGACCTAGCTTCCACACTTAGAGGTCAATGGCCAGTCTCTTTTACCTCTCTCTTACCCCCCTTTTCTTCTCTCATGTTATTAAGGAAAAAAACAACAACTTTATTTTGAAAAAGTCGTAAGACTTATAGGAAGTGGCAAAATTAGTACAAAGTACTATCTACCCCTTCACCTAGAAATCCTGTAAAGCTCAGCTAAGCCATTAAAACCAAGAAATTGACATTGTATATTGCTGTTAACGATGCTACTAAATTTACTCTATTTTCACCCTTTTATTTTAACCTGCACTCTTGTGTGTGTGTATAGTTCTAAGCAGTTTATCCCATTTATAAATTCATGTAATACCAACACAGTGTAGATCCAGAGCTCCTAATCACCACAAGGGAAGCCCCTCTTGCTACCCCTTTATAATCCCACCCCACTCCAGCACCCCTCCTTGTCTCCTGGCAACCTGTTCTTCATAATTTTGTCATTTCTGGAATGGTATGTGATGATATGCTATTAATACATACATTGTTTAGCTATTTACTTGTTGAAGGACTATAGTATGTTCTAGAATTTGCTGTTACCAATAAAGGAAAGTTTTTATTTCTATGAGGTAAATGCCCAAGAGTGACATTGCTAGATTGTATGGCAAGTACATATTTAGTTAAGAAACTTTCAAATTGTTTTCCATAGTAGCTGTGCCATTTTACATTGCTGCCAGAAATAGATGGGGTCTACTTTTTCTTTTTTGCATCTGTGCCAGCATTTATTAGTATTGCTTTTTTTTTTTTTTAAGTGAGACAAAATCTCACTTTATCACCCATGGTAGAGTGCTGTGACGTCACAGCTCACAGCAACCTCCAACTCCTGGGCTTAGGTGAGTCTCTTGCCTCAGCCTTCCAAGTAGCTGGGACTATGGGTGCCCAGCTATTTTTTTGTTGCAGTTTGGCCGGGGCTGGGTTCAAACCTGGCACCCTCCATATATGGGGCCGGCGCCCTACCCACTGAGCCACAGGTGATGCCCAGTATTGCTATTTTTAAATTTTAGCTGTTCTCACAGGTATATAGTGATGTTCATTATAGTTTTTTTTTTTTTTTTCAGTTTTTGGCTGGGGCTGGGTTTGAACCCGCCACCTCTGACATATGGGGCTGGCGCCCTACTCCTTTGAGCCATAGGTGCCACCCCTTCATTATAGTTTTAAGTTGTATTTCTCTATTGGCTGATGATATATATTTTCTCCTATATTTACTACTTATTTGCTATTCAGATTTCCTTTTTGATGAGGTGTCCATGATACATTTTGTTTATTTTCTAATCAGATCTTTTGTTCTTTTATGGTAGAGTTTTGAGGGCTCTTCATATATTCTCAGTATAAGACCTTTTCAGATATATGATTTGCAAACATTTTCTCTAAGCCATTTTTGCATCTTAACGAGGTCTTTTGGAGGGGAAACGTTTTTAATTTTGATGATGCCTAGTTAGTTTTCTTTTATGGAGCATGCTTTTTGTGCCATGCTTAGGATCCCTTTGCTTATTTAGGTCCTGAAAGAGTACTCCTGTGTTTTCTTATAAAAGTTCTATAGTTTTATGTTTTATGCTTAAATTCACGATTCACTGTGAATTCTTTTTTTTTTTTTTTCTTTTTGAGACAGAATCTCACTGTGTCACTCTTGGAAGAGAGCTGTGGTGTCATAGCTCACAGCACCCTCCAACTTCTTGGGCTCAAGTGATTCTCTTGCTTCAGCCTCTTGAGTAGCTAGGACTACAGGTGCCTGCCACAACGCCCAACTGTTTTTTAGAGATGGGCGTCTTGCTCTTGCTTAGGCTGGTTTTCTTTTGAAGCTTCTTTTTGCAGTTTTTTTGGCCGGAGCTGGATTTGAACCCACCACCTCTGGCATATGGAGCCGGCGCCCTACCCTTTTGAGCCACAGGCGCCACCGCTTAGGCTGGCTATGAACCTGTGATTTAAGGCAGTCCACCTGCCTCAGTCTTCCAGAGTGCTAGGATTACGGGCGTGAGTCACTGTGTCCTGCCTTCACTGTGGATTTTTATATATGGTTATGAGGTTTAGGGTGGGAGTCTTTTTTTTTTTTTTTTGAGACAAGAGCCTGAAGTTGTTGCCCTGGGTAGAGTGCCATGGCATTATAGCTCACAGCAACCTTCAACTCTTGGGCTCAAGTGATCCTCTTGCTTCAGTTTTTCTATTTTTAGTCGCGATGGGGGTCTCACTTTTTTTTATTGGCAGATGTTCATTTGTTACAGTACTATTTATTGAAAGACTGTCTTTTTCCATTGAATTGTTTTTACCCTTTTGTCAAAAATCAGTTGAATATATGTTGGGATTCTCTTCTGTTCCATTGGTGTATGTGTCTGCTTTTGCTCAAGTATCACATTTTCTTGATTATTACAGATTTACTCTACATCTTATTGGGGAGTATGTCCTTTCATTTTATTCTTGCCAAGATTGTTTTAACTCTTCTGGTCTTTTTGTCTTTCTTTAATTTCTTTTTTTTTTTTGAGACAGAGTCTCACTACTACGTTGCCCTGGGTGGAGTGCTATGGCGTCACAGCTCACAGCAACCTTAAACTCTTGGGCTTAAGCGATTCTCTTGCCTTAGCCTCCCAAGTAGCTGGGATTACAGACGCCTGCCACAACACCTGGGTATTTATTTTGATTGTAGTTGTCGTTGTTTGGTAGGCCTGGGTTGGGTTTGAACCCACCAGCTCTGGGGTATGTGGCTGGCGCCCTTAGTCGCTGAGCTAAAGGTGCTGGGCCATTGTTTGTCTTTTTTGAATACATTTTTGAATAATCTCATCTACAGCTATAAAAAAAAACAAACCTTGCTGGGAGTTAATGGGAATTGAATAAACCTATAGTTCAGTTTGAGAAGATTTTTTTTTTTACATAGAAACTTTCAATCTGTGATTATGGGATATCTCCCCATTTACTCTTTTGTAGTATTATTTTGAAGCAAATCCCAGCCATTGTATAGTTTTTCTTAAACAGTGCTACAACCTACATACCATACAGTGTACCCATTTAAAATGCATAGTTTGTTGGTATTTAGTGTATTTAGAATCTACAGCTGTGAGCACAATCAATTTTAGAACATTTTCATTACCCTAAAAAGGAACTATTCATTATCAGTTATTTTCCCTTTCCCCTTCCTCCCAGTCCTTGGCAACCACTAATCTATTTTCTATCTCTAGAAATTTGTATTTCTGGATATTTCATATGAATGGAATCGTAAAGTAGGTGGTCTTTGACTTCTGTCACTTAGCATGTTACATATCGTGTGTGTGAGTTCATTTTTATTGCTGAATAGTAATCTGTTGTATGGACGTACCACATTTTGTCAGTTGTTGGGTGGTTTTCACTTTTTGGCTATTGTGAATAATACTGCTATGAACATTCTTCATGTTTTAAAAATTTTTTTTTTTTTTTTTTTGAGACAGAGTCTCAAGCTGTCACCCTGGGTAGAGTGCTGTAGTGTCACAGCTCACAGCGACTTGCAAACTCTTGGGCTTAAGCAATTCTCTTGCCTTAGCCTCCCAAGTAGCTGGGACTACAGGTACCTGCCACAAGGCCCAGCTATTTTTTTTTCTTTTTTTGATTGTAGGAGTTGTTTGGCAGGCCTGGGCTGGATTTGAACCCGCCAGCTCTGATAGATGTGGCTGGAGCTCTAGCTGCTTAGCTCTAGGCACCAAACCCATGTTTTACGATTTTATGTGAACATTTGTTTTCATTTTTCTTTTGTGTATGTGTATACCTATGAGTGGAATTGCTAAGTCACACATTACCTTTATGTTTTATTATTTAAGGACTGTCCAGTTTTCCAGTCTAACATTTCTCCCAGCAATGTGAGGTTTCCAGTTTGCACACATCCTTGTTTTGTTTAATAGGCCTGGGTTGGGTTGGAACCCACCAGCCCCGGATCATGTGGCCGGCAGCCTCACCACTGAGCTACAGGCACCCAGCCATCCACACATAATTGTTAGCAGTTGATACTGTCTTTTTGATGATAGATATGCTAGTGGATGTCAAGCGGTTATTTCATGGTTTTGATTTGCTTGTTTCTCATTTCATATGTTTATTGGCCATTTGTATGTATTTTTTTGAGAAATATGTATTCAGATACTTTGTCTCTCTCTCTCTTTTTTTTTTTTTTTTGAGATAGAGTCTCACTCTCTTGCCCAGGCTAGGGTGCCATGGCATCTGGTGAGCTCACAGCAGCCTCAAACTCTAGGCTTGCACAGTCCTCTTGTCTAAGCCTCCCAAGTAGCTGAGACTATAGGCATGTGCCACCATGCCTGGCTAGTTTTTTCTACTTTTAGTAGAGATAGGCTCTTTCTTGCTCAGGTTCGTCCCAAACTCCTGAGCTCAAGCAATCTACCTGCCTCGGCTTCCCATAGTGCTAGGCTTACAGGTGTGAGCCACTGCATCCTGCCTGCCTTTTTTTTTTTCTTTTTTGAGACACAGTATCACTCACTTTGCCTTTGGTAGAGTGCCTTGGCATCATAGCTCACAGCAACCTCAAATTCCTGGGCTCAAATCATCCTTTTGTCTCAGCCTCTTGAGCAGCGGGGGCTATATACAGGTACCCACCATGGTGCCCCAGCTTACTTGGCTCAGGCTGGTCTCAAACTCCTGAGTTCTGACTATCTACCCGCCTCAGCCTTCCAGAGTGCTAGGATTACAGGCATGAGCCGCTGTGTCTGGTCACTTTGCCCTTTTTTTTTTTTTTTTTTGAGATGAGATCTTGCTCTGTATGTGCCCAGGCTGTTCAGTGGTGTAGTCATAGCTCACTATAATCTCAAATTTCTGGGCTCAGGTGATCCTCCTCCCTTAGCCTCCCAAGTAGATGAGAATTTGCCCATTTTTTAATTGGGTTGTCTTTTTTATTGCTGAGTTGTAAGAGTTCTTTATATATCTTGGATATTAGACTTTTATCAGATAAAATGATTTGTGCATTTTTTCTCTCGTTCTATGGGATATTTTCACTTTCTTGATAATTTTGAAGCACAATAGTTAAAATTTTTTTTTAAGTTACTTATTTTTAGAGGTGAAGTCTTAGTTTTTTGCCCATGCTTATTTTGCTTATTTTTAGAGGTGAAGTCTAACTCTTGAAGCTTGGCTTATTTGCCAAGCTTATTTTGCTTATTTTTAGAGGTGAAGTCTTACTCTTTTGCCCATGCCACTCTTTTGCAGTGGCACAGTCATAGCTAACTGAGCATCTTGACTCCTGGCTCAGCAGTCCTCTTACCTTAGTAGGTGGGACTACAGGCATGCATTGACAGATTCGGTTTATGTAAAAAATTTTCTTTGTAGAGACAGCATCTCACTATGTTGCTCAGATTGATCTTTATCTTGGGACTCCTGGCTTCAAGTTGATCCTTCTGCTTTGGCCACCCATAGTCCTGGGATTATAGGTGTGAGCCACAACATCTGGCCTACATTTTTTTTGTGATAAGATATACATGACATCTACTCTTTTAATAAAAATTTCAGCATACAGTGTTGTTAACCAGAAGCACAATATTGTACATTTTCGTTTTGTGTAACTGAAACTTTATACCCATTGCATGTTAATTCCTTTTTCTACTTCCTTCCATTCCCTGGCAAATACCTTTTACTCTCTGTTTCTATGAGTTTGACAACTTTACCTTAGATAATTCATAAAACTGGAATCATGCAGTATTGGTCCTTCTGTGATTGACTTTTTTTCAGTTAGCATACATAATGTTCTCAAGGTTCATTCATGTAGGCACATAGAATTTACTTCTTTAAAGCAGAATAATATTCCATTGTGTACACACACACCATATTTTCTCTTGTTTTAGGTATTCTGTGTCCCTTGCAATTCCACATGAATTTTAGGATCAATCTTTCCATTTCTGCAAATAACAAAAACAAATCTGCTTGGGTTTTGCTATGAGTCGCATTGAATCTGTAGATGATTTGGTGAAGTATTTTTATCTTAACAGTATTAAGTTTTCTGATCCATTAACAACAGATGTCTTTCTGCTGTGTATGTGTTTAGATCTTTCTTTCTTTCTTTTTTTTTGAGACGGAGCCTTAAGCTATCCCCCTGGGTAGAGTGCCATGGCATCATGCTCACAGCAACCTCCAACTTCTGGGCTCAAGCGAGTCTCCTGCCTTAGCCTCCCAAGTAGCTGGGACCACAGGCGCCTGCCACAACGCCTGGCCATTTTTTGGTTGCAGCCATCATTTTTGTTTGGCAGGCCCGGGCTAGGGATTTGAACCCACCACCTTAGGTGTATGTGGCTGGCGCCTTAGCCGCTTGAGCCACAGGCGCTGAGCCAGATCTTTGTTATTTTTTTCAGTGATGTTTTGCAGTTTCCAGTCTATAAGTCCTATAACTGTTCTGATAAGTTTATTGCTAGATACTTTATTCTTTTTGATGCTATTATATGTGGCATTGTTCTTAATTTCTTTTTTTAGATTGTTCACTGATAGTGTATAGAAATTGACTTTTGTATATGATACTTGTACTGTGCAACCTTATTGAACTTACTAGTTCTCGTAGTTTTTTTGGGGTTTTGTAGGTTTTCTGTATCTAAGATCATGTTATCTGCAAAATAGGTATAGTTTTACTTCTTTTCCAATATTAATGCTTCTTATTTCATTTTCATGCCTAATTTACTTTGTTAGAACCTCGGCTACTGTGTTAAATAGAAGTAGCAAGAATAGACATCTTTGTCTTGTTTCCTTTTTTTTTTTTTTTTGAGACAGAGCCTCAAGCTCTCCCCCTGGGTAGAGTGCCCTGGCATTACAGCTCACAGCAATCTCCAACTCCTGGGCTCAAGCGAGTCTCCTGCCTCCGCCTCCCAAGTAGCTGGGACCACAGGCGCC
>CAUYTI010108712.1:0-16486 GCA_963575145.1 Galago senegalensis | reverse complement strand
TTTTGAGACAGAGCCTCAAGCTGTTCCCCTGGGTAGAGTGCCATGGCATTACAGCTCACAGCAACCTCCAACTCCTGGGCTCAAGCAAGTCTCTTGCCTCCACCTCCCAAGTAGCTGGGACCAAAGGCGCCTGCCACAACGCCTGGCTATTTTTTTGGTTGCAGCCATCATTGTTGTTTGGTGGGTCTGGGCTGGAGATTCGAACCCGCCACCTTAGGTGTACGTGGCTGGCGCCTCAGCCGGTTGAGCTATAGGCGCCGAGCCCTCAAAGATTCTTTATAATAGCTTGTGATTTATCTGTTTCTAGAGAATTACGAAAATATGGAAAGATGTAACATTGTGACTTATTTGGTATTCCCAGAGTTTCCACCTCAGTGCTGGGCATATGATAGAAACTTAGTTGTTGTTAAACAACTAAGTAGTTGTTAAACTGGCCCCCCATTTTTAATAAATTTGTTAATGCTAATATTTTATTAGATTATAAATTTTAAATTCCAACCAAAATGCAGATTGATGAATTTTTAGCACCAAAATAAAAGTATATGCTACTATATTATATTCCTAAATCCAGATTCTATGCTGAACATATTTTTGCAGACATATCATTCATTCCTCAATCCTTAAATATATTTAGTTTAAGAATGTAGTCCCAGCTACTTGGAAGGAAAGAAACAAAAACCAGAATGCACCATTTCTAACTTAAGAAGATACCAAACATCAAAATTACCCAATATTTAGAAAAAAAGATTAAACATGCCTATTAAAATTTAGGGGACCATATCAAAGTCATATTCAGTGGAAAATTCAAGGCCTTTCAAGAAAGAATTAATGAATCAAAGATTTAGCTCAGTAATTCAAAAAAGAACAAGGCGAATTTCAGGAGAGCAGAGTGATGAAAGTTATAAAAACAAAAGAAATTTTTAAAAAATGGTAATGTAGAAGAATTGATGATCAAGCAAAAAAGAGAAATCATAAATACACAAATTAAAAGGCAAAACAGATATAAAAGATGTAAAAATCATAAAAGATCACTTTGCATATCAGTTTGGAAGCCTGAATTTTCTCAGAAAGCAGGTACTACCCAAATTGACCTCAGGAAAAAGAGAAAAACTAAAGAGACTAATGGGCTAAGGAAAAAAATTGAAATATAGAAACTATCCCCTGAAAAAGTACTAAGCCAACAATTTTGAATTTTTTTGTCTCAGAAAAAGGAAAAAAAAACTCAAAATATTTTTATGAAGCCAGCATACTATTATAAACTTACAAAAATAGTATGAAAAAGAAACTGCAAATCACCCTACTTATAAATATCAAATGCAAAAATTTAGAATAACTATCAGTATATTTAAGGAATTATATGACCCCACAAAGTGAAATTTGTTCCAGCAACTGAAGGATGGTTCAACATTAGGAAGTGCATTAAAATATCTCACTATTAGAAGAAAAATTATGTGATAATCTCAATATATGCTTTTGATAAAATTCCATATCAACTTCTGATCTGTTAAAATGTCTTATAAAAAGAGATGAATACTTTGTTGACATTATTTATATGATGGTCCCAAACAAAGTACAGAGGTAGGGTTGATAATGAAACACTTTGTATAATTTCTATTAATGTCAGAAACAAAATAAGGATATACTTTACCTTATTTAATGTAGTTCTTCATGCATTAGCCATTTTCATTAGACAAGAAAAAAATACAGGCAAAGGAAAAATGTAATGAGCCCATGGGTCACAATTAGGAACTTGAATTTGCCAACTGTGTTTGGTATTAACTCCTGTTTCAGAAGAGGACTGATAAATTATGTTCACCTGAGGAATATGAGAAAATACAGTCTTAATTATTTATTTTTTCAAAGAAGGAAGAAAAGAGAACTCAAGGAAAAGAAATTCTACCTTTTATAATATTACAAATCTACATCAGCATTTACAAAATGTAAACAAAAGATAGTTTAATATTATGTGGGGAGGCTCGGCGCCTATAGCTCAACTGGCTAAGGTACCAGCCACGTACACCTAAGGTGGCGGGTTCCGATCCCCAGCCCAGACCCGCCAAACAACAATGACGGCTGCAACCAAAATATGGCCGGGCGTTGTGGCGGGCGCCTGTGGTCCCGCTACTTGGGAGGCGGAGGCAGGAGACTCGCTTGAGCCCAGGAGTTGGAGGTTGCTGTGAGCTGTGATGCCACAGCACTCTACCCAGGGGGACAGCTTGAGGCTCTGTCTCAAAAAAAAAAAAAAAATTATGTGGGGAAAAATACCTGTGGTTGCAACACCCAAGTGAGTGTTAGTGTATTCACAATGTGAAATGGAATTTAATGGATGATTTGATCAATTTAGTAAAAAATTCTCTGTGAAGTTGAGAAAAATTGCTTTATTTGGGTTATTTCAAACATTAGGACATACATAGACTAATTTACTCAAGATTCTTTTTATTTTGCCAATAGAACGACAATTTTGATGATCATTTTTCTTTGTTTTTCTTACCTGATTATTTAAGATCTTTTTCTAACAAAATGATCATATTTATTTAGAAAATGGTTAAACAAAAAATAGGATGATTTGATTGCAAATATACAAGGAAATAGGTGCACAAGGAGTAAAGGCAAGTTTTGAAATGTGTTAATAATAAATCTTATTGGCATTAATGATCCTCAGGAAACCACTTTTATGTAGTTAAATACATAAATTTTTGGAAGACACACACACAGAATAAGTGTTCTATTAAAGAGAGATTAAATGATGTATAGATTAAAATATACACACTAAAGAACAGTGGGGAAGTATCTCAGATGCCAGTGTTATTCTATGACAAAATATTTATAGAAATATCTGTATACAGATATTGTACACACATAGTCATTTACACTTGAACTTAATTCCGTTTTCTTTTTTTACAGGTTGCCAACTAATTTTCCACAGAAGCAATGCTATAGATTATAAAATGTGCTGACATTTTGTTTGCTTCTCAAAAACCATCATTACTCTATGGAAGTTTACTCTATTGAAAATCTCTGTGTTGAAAACATTGTCAATAAAATTGAGATTATAAATATTTGATTTGTTGAAAATTTAAAAAGCATCTTAAAATATCGTTTCTTTGGGCTCGGCACCTATAGCTCAACCGGCTAAGGCACCAGCCACATACACCTAAGGTGGCGGGTTCGAATCCCCAGCCCGGACCCGGACCCGGACCCGCCAAACAATGACGGCTGCAACCAAAAAATAGCTGGACGTTTTGGCGGGCACCTGTGGTCCCAGCTACTTGGGAGGCAGAGGCAAGGGACTCGCTTGAGCCCAGGAGTTGGAGGTTGCTGTGAGCTGTAATGCCATGGCACTCTACCCAGGGGGACAGCTTGAGGCTCTGTCTCAAAAAAAAAAAAAAAATATCGTTTCTTTGTGTTTTAATGATGAATAGTATATTAAAAGCCTGTAAATAATAATGTTCCTTAGATGCCTGCACCTTCTGATCGTACACATGCTTTTCTAATATTTTCATTAAAGGCACTCATAGAGAGTTTAATTTTAATGAGTTATTTTAGTTTATCTTATTTGAATTTGCAATGACAAAAATCACTACCTCTTATAAACACCGGAATGCCCAATAGCTATCAGTCTTATAGAATGTGAAGACCAGGCTCAGCGCCTATAGCTCAACCTGCTAAGGTGCAAGCCATGTACACCTAAGGTGGCGGGTTCGAATCCCCAGCCCGGACCCGCCAAACAACAATGACAGCTGCAACCAAAAAAAAAAAAAAAAAATAGCCGCGCGTTGTGGCAGGTGCCTGTGGTCCCAGCTGCTTGGGAGGCGGAGGCAAGAGACTCGCTTGAGCCCAGGAGTTGGAGGTTGCTGTAAGCTGTAATGCCACGGCACTCTACCCAGGGGGACAGTTTGAGGCTCTGTCTCAAAAAAAAAAAAAGAATGTGAAGACCAACTGAAACCACGCTAATTGTGGGACTGGGCCATGACCCATCCAGTAGTCCACCAAGCAAGTTCTGACTTGCATACCATAAAATGGATTTCTGATTGCTATCAATGTATGAGAGGACTAACCTATTCTACCAGCTCATAGTCTTCACTTTGTCTTAAAATAAGTTATTTCACCAGGTAACATAAGAAAGGACATCAATTCTCTCCATTACTGCAAAGAAAATTGTCTTAGTAGTAAAGGATCATGAACACACACAGAGAATTTTCCACCAAGTTAATATTTTGTGGACACAGATAATCTCAGATGGAGGTTGAGTTTATCCCCCACCCACCAGGTTCCCTTCAATTTTTCGCTTTTGACTTCCCTCTTTGTTGCCCACCTCTCCCACCAAGGAGGGTGCAGGCTAATTATAGAGGGTGCCATAGATTAGGTCTGTAAGTGTATTCTTTTTTTTTTTTTTTCTAAATTGTTGGGGAGTCATTGAGGGTACAACAAACCAGGTAACACTGACTGCATTTGTTAGGTAAGGTCCCTCTTATACTTGTGCCTTGCCCCCAAAAGGTGTGTCACACACCAAGACCCCCTCTTTCCCTCTGCTCTTCCTTTCCTCCTCCTCCCTCCTTCTCTCTCTCTCTGCTCTCCCCTTTCCTCAACCCCCCTACCATGCACTAGGTCATTAATTGTCCTTATTATCAAAATTGAATACATAGGGTTCATGTTTCTCCATTCTTGTGATGCTTTACTAAAAATAATGTGATCCACTTCCACCCAGGTTAATACAAAGGATGTAAAGTCTCTATCTTTTTAAATGGTTGAATAGTATTCCATGGTATACACATACCAAAGCTTGTTAATCCATTCCTGGGTTGGTGGGCATTTAGCCTGTTTCCACATTTTGGTGATTCTAAATTGAGCTGGTGATAACAGTCTAGAGCAAGTGTCCTTATGGTAAATGGATATTTTTCCTCTGAGTAGATAGATGCCCAGTAATGGGATTACAGAATCAAATGGGTGGTCTAGGTTGAGTTCTTTGAGAATTCTTCACACTTCCTTCCAGGAAGATTGTATTGGTTTGCAGTCCCACCAGCAGTGTAAAAGTGTTCCCTTTTCTCCACATCCACACCAGCATCTGCAGTTTTGAGATTCTGTGATGGGGGCCATGCTCACTGGAGTTAGATAATACCTCAGGGTGGTTCTGATTTGCATTTCTCTAATAATTAGGGATGATGAGCATTTTTTCATATGTTAGCCATTCATCTGTCTTCTTTAGAAAAGATTCTATTCATGTCTCTTGCCCATTGATATATGGGATTGTTGGCTTTTTTCATGTGGATTAATTTGAGTTCTCTATAGATTCTAGTTATCAAGTTTTTGTCTGATTCAAAATATGCAAATATCCTTTCCTATTGTGTAGGTTATCTATTTGCTTTGGTTGTTGTCTCTTTACCTGTACAGAGGCTTTTCAGTTTAATTAACTCCCATTTGTTTATTTTTGTTATTGCGATTGCCACGGAGGTCTTCCTCATAAAGTCCTTCCCCAGAGGATTTTAATTGTTTCATGCCTCTGATTAAGGCCTTTTATCCATCTGGAATCAATTTTTCTGAGTGGAGAAAGGTACAGGTCCAGTTTCAGTCTTCTACATGTGGAGATCCAGTTCTCCCAGCACCATTTCTTGAATAGGGATTCTATCCCCCAGTGTATGTTCTTGTTTGGTTTATCAAAGATTAGGTGGCTATAAGATGTTAGGTTCACTTCCTGGTTTTCTATTCCATTCCAAATGTCTACATCTCTATTTTTATGCCATACCTTGCTGTTTTGACCACTATAGCCTTGTAGTACAGCCTAAAGTCTGGTATGCTGATGGCCCTGGCTTTGTTTTTATAGCTAAGAATTGCCTTAGCTATACTGGGTTTTTTCTGGTTCCAAAAATGAACAATTATTTTTTCCAAGTCTTGAAAGTATGATGTTGGTATTTTAATAGGGATGGCATTGACTCGGTAGATTGCTTTAGGAAGTATAGAGATTTTAACAATGTTGATTCTTCCCAGCCAAGAAAAGGGTATGTTCTTCCATTTGTTAATATCTTCTGCTATTTCTTTTCTTAGAGTTTCATAATTTTTTTATACAGGTCCTTCGCCTCTTTTGTTAAGTATATTCTTAGATATTTCAATTTCTTTGAGGCTATGATGAAGGGACTTGTATCCTTAATTAGCCTCTCATCTTGACTGTTATTGGCATATACAAAAGCTACTGAGTTCTGGACATTGATTTTGTATTCTGAGGCATTACTGTATTTTTTGATGACTTCCAGGAGTCTTGTGGTTGAGTCTTTGGAGTTCTCTAAGTATAAAATCATCAGCAAAGAGGGAAAGTTTGACCTCCTCTGCTCCCATTTGGATGCCTTTATTTTCTTCTCTTGCCTAATTGTATTGGCTAGAACTCCAGTACTATGTTGAATAGTAGTGGCAATAGAGGACAAACTTATCTGTTCCAGTTCTAAGTGGAAAAGCTTTCAGTTTTACTCCATTTAGTAAAATATTAGCTGTGGGTTTGTCATAGATAGCTTTGATCAGTTTAAGAAATGTGTCACTTATGCCTATACTCCTCAGTGTTCTAGTTAGAAAAGGAGGCTGGATTTTATCAAATGCTTTTTCTGCATCTATTGAGAGGATCATATGGTCTTTGTTTTTGCTTGTGTTGATATGGTGAGTAATGTTTATGGACTTGCATATGTTAAACCAGCCTTGCATCCCTGGGAGGAAACATACTTGATCGTAATGTATGACTTTTTTGATGATAAGCTATAATCTATTGGCTAGGATTTTATTGAGGATTTTTGCATCTACATTCATTAGTGAAATTGGTTTGAAGTTCTCCTTTTTAGCTGGGTCTTTTCCTGATTTTGGTATCAGGGTGATGTTTGCTTTGTAGAAGGTGATGGGGAAGATTCCTTCCTCCTCAATTTTTTGGAATAATTTCTAGAGTATGGGAATAAGCTCTTCTTTGAAGGTTTGATAGAATTCTGGTGTGAAGCCATCCAGACCAGGGTATTTTTTTTGTTGATCTCAGTGCTTGAAATTGGTCTGTTCAGGAGATCTGTTTCTTCCTGGCTAAGTCTAGGGAGAGGGTGTGATTCGAAATATTGATCCGTTTCCTTCACATTGTCAAATTTCTGGGCATAGAGTTTCTTGTAATATTCAGAGATAATCTCTTGTATCTCAGTGGCATTTGTTGTTATGCCCCCTTTATCATTTCTGATTGAGGTTACTAGAGATTTTACTTTCCTATTTCTAGTTAGTCTGGCCAAAGGTTTATCTATTTTATTTATTTTTTCGAAAACCAACTCCTTGTTTCATTAATTTCTGAATGATTCTTTTGTTTTCAATTTCATTAATCTCCAACTTAATTTTGGATATTTCTTTTCTTCTGCTGGGTTTAGGTTTAGATTATTCTTCTTCTGTTTTTTTTTTTTTTTAAGAGCCTCAAGCTGTCACCCTGGGTAGAGTGCTGTGACATCACAGCTCACAACAGCTCACAGCAACCTCTAACTCCTGGGCTCAAGCAGTTCTCTTGCCTCAGCCTCCCAAGTAGCTGGGACTACAGGCACCCACCAAAACACAGGGCTATTTTTTTGTTGTAGTTGTCATTGTTGTTTGGCAGGCCTGGTCTGGATTCAAACCCTCAAGCTCTGATGTATGTGGCTGGCACCTTAGCCACTTGAACTATAGGCACCAAGCCTAGATTGTTCTTCTTTTTCCAATCCCATAAGATGGCTTGTGAGTTTGTTGATGCGTTCTCTTTCTGTTTTTTGGATGTAGGCATCTAAAGCAGTAAATTTTCCTCTTAGGACTGCTTTTGCAGTATCCCACAGGTTTTGGTAGCTTGTGTTTTCATTGTTGTTATGCTCAAGGAAGTTAATGATTTCCTTTTTTATTTCTTCCTTCACCTAACTGTCATTCAACATAAGGTTATAATTTCCATGCCTTTTTATGGGGTTGAATGTTTTTGTTGGATGTGAGTTCCACCTTTAGTGCCTTATGATCTGAGAAGATACAAGGTAAAATTTCAATACTTTTGATTCTGTTGAGGTTTTTGTGTGTGTGTGTCCTAGGATATGATCAATTTTGGAGAATGTTCCATGGGCCAATGAGAAGAATTCATATTCTTTAGCTTTGGGATGGAGTGTTCTATATACATCTATATCAAGCACAGTTGTTCTAGGGTCTTATTTAAGTCCCTTTCATCTTTGTTTAATTTCTGTTTAGAGGATCTGTTCAGCACTATAAGAGGAGTATTAAAGTCCCCTGTTATTGTGTTGGGATATCATATTGCTCAGACTAATTAAGGTCTGTTACAAGAATCTGGGAGCATTTAAGTTGGGTGCATAAATATTTAGAATTGAAATGTCTTCTTGTTGTATTTTCCCTTGACCAATATGAAGTGTCCATCTTTGTCTTTTTTGACTTTAGTTGCTTTAAATCCACTTGTATCAGAAAATAAGATTGCAACCCCTCCTTTCTTCTGAATTCCATTTGCCTTTTGAGGCTAGGTGTGTTTCCTGCAGACAGCAGATGGATAGCTTGTGTTTTTTAATCCAATTAGCCAGTCTAGGTCTCTTCAGTGGGGAATTCAAGCCATTAACATTTATTGGGATAATTGATAAGTGTGGTAGCATTCTATTCATCTTATTTTGTGAAAGTCCATTGCTTAGTTGTATCTTTTGCATCATTGTGCAAGCTAGGTTCTGTCCTTTAATTTCTGGGTGCTTACTTTTCTGGTGGTCCATTGTGCTGGTCAGTGTGTAGAACAGGTTGAAGTATTTCCTGTAGAGCTGGTCTTGTGGCAAATTTCCTTAATGTTTGCATGTCAGTAAAAGATATGATTTCTCCATCAATTTTAAAGCTTAGCTCAATGGGATATAGAATTCTGGGCTGGAAATTGTTCTGTTTAAGTAGATTAAAGGTAGATGACCATTGTCATCTTGCTTGAAAAGTTTCATTAGAGAAGTCTGCAGTCACCCTGATGGATTTGCCCCTGTAGGTCAACTGGTGCTTACTCCTGGCAGCTTGCAGAATCTTTTCTTTAGTCTTGACTTTGGACAGGTTCATCACAATGTGTCTTGCACAAATAGAGCTTGCAGAAGCTCTGTTTGAGTTGAGGTGACCTGGAGTCCGATATCCCTCTGAAAAGAGTGTCAGTATCTTTGGTGATATTTGGGAAATTTTCATATTCTCTAGTATGGCTTCCATTCCCCTGGGGCATTCTTCTTCCCCTTCTGGAATACTTATAACTCATATGTTTGAATGCTTCATAAAGTCTCATGATTCCGTCAGTGAATATTCTGCTTTCTGTCTCTTTTTTTCTGCCTCTTTAACTATCTGAGTTATCTTGAAGCTTTGTCCTCTACCTCTGAGATTCATTCTTCTGCATGTTCTAATTTGTTCTTGATACTTTCTGTTGCATCTTTAAGTTCCCTAATTGCCTGCTTCAATTCCTTCAACTCTGCCATATCCTTTTAATATTCTTCAAGTATTATTCATTCATCTCTTATTTGATTCTGTTTCTGGATTTCCTTTTGGTTATCTTCCACTTTCTCAGCAAATTCCTTCATTGTTTTCATCATCTGTATTTTAAATTCCCTTTCTGTCATTCCTAACATTTCTTTATAGGCTGGATCCTCTGCAGTAGCTACCTCATGGTCCCTTGGGGGTAGGGGTGCTCTAGTCTGGTTTTTCATGTTACTGAGATTTTTCTGCTGATTCTTCCTCATGAGTGTTTTCTTTTATCTGTTTCCTTGCCCTACTTTTCCTTTCACTTCCTCTTGCTTTTTACATTACCGTGTCTCTGGCCTAAGGTTTCAATGAGTCCTTTTGGTACAGGACTAAAAGGATGAGAAGATTAACGAGCAAGAAGGAAAAACGATTTTTAAAAAAGGAAAAAGAGAAAGGTGAGGGGTGAGTAAAAAGAAGAGAGGCACAGAAAGGGGGAGACAGGAGTAATAAAAGTGTACAGGAGGGTACTTTGACCCACACCTTAAAAATCCTCAACCTCTGGGGGTGCTGGGTTGGGTGGTTCCTTTATGGTCAGCAGCTAATTGCCAGCCTGAGCAGACATGGTACCCTACCTCCACCAAATAGAGAGAAAAGACAAAAATACTATAAATCAAACCAAACTAACAAACAGAAAACCTTACAGGATAAAACTGTGGAAAAACCAAATAACAGGGGCAGAAACACTAGCAAAAATGAAGTTATTATTAAAGAAGGCAACAATGGAAAATTATATTTACACTAGAAAAATGAAGAAAGGGGAAAAAAAGAAAGAAAAATCCAAGGCAGGGGGAGTTTTTAAAAAATCCGAAAACAAAGCAGTGTATATAGCTTACAGAATATTGTCTGGGCAACAAGTGATCTTCTGGGGCATGAGACACTGATTACAATGCTGATACAGATGTACGAGATGGAGATTGCGGGCCTCTGCTGACTACTTTGTCCTCATACCCAGCAAGGTATGAGCAGGGTTGAGAGGCTGAATCTCTCCTCAGCGCACTTAAAAGACACTTTAAACCATTAAGCTTGGCTAAGCCAAAGCTTTCCCAGGAAAGCACTTGTCGCTGGGATCTCTTCTGAAGTGGCTGCCTGCTTATTCAGTGCGCCAAAACAGCCACACTGTATGCTCCTGAGGGCTAAAGTCATAGGGCAGCCCTCTCATGGCCAAACACTGGAAGTTCCAGTCTTCCCCAGAGGCCTTTGGCATTGCTCATAGTCATTAAATCACTCGCCCAGGGGCTCCCAGCCTAGGCCTCACTCTGTGACCCTGAGGGCGCGGCCTGGAGGGACAGTTCTCCCACAATGGCTACGTGAGTGGCCACAGCTGGACAATGTTAGCTCCGTTGAGGCCCAGCGGCTCAGTCCCGTGCCCTGGACAACGCTTAAAGTCCCCCGCACTCTCACCAAAGTTCTCCCAAGGTAATTCAACAGATGCCCAAGTCCAAACAAACAAAACAACCCACAGGGAAGGCTTTCCCTGTCTGCAGTCTTGCTGCTGTTGTGTTTACAGTAGCTGTAGCAGCCCGTTTGCAAACACCTGCCAGTTCTCCACTGCTTTTGTCCTCCTCCTGGGGTCCAGAAGTCTCTTGCTGGTTCCCTGTGTCCCAAAGGGATGTTTCTAGGCATAGCCCACAAGCCAGAGATCCCTGGAATCTTCTCTTCTCAATCTCACTGCTGAGGGTTGCAAAGAAGCTATTACTGGCTGACATCTTGCTCCGCCCCTCTTTAAGTATATTCTTTAGAGGACAGTACCTAACAAATCTTTGTTTTCCCTAATGTTGACCAATGATTACAGGTGAAATTACACATTTTACTAACAAAGTTCCTAAATTTTATTTCTCGTCACCCTGAGTGAAGAACTTAAAAGAAGCACCAGAAGAGGAAAAACTTTACATTTTTTGAAAAATAATTTGCCTTGACAAGATAGAGACTTGAGAGCAGAGACAGCTTTTAGAGCCACAAATACATGAGGCAGCATTGGTCAGTTCTGTGTGTGTTTATTCAACTAGCTTAGATTTTAGATTGCCAAAATAAGAAAGGGGATTTGAGTATCAATTAAGCAGCAGTTCCCAGGGTTTCTCAGAAATCGAGAGAAACAAGGGTAATTTATATTTTCAGGGCTCCTAGAATGAAGAAGAAAGAAGAGGAAGAAATAGGGGGAAAGAAGGAGAGGAAGGGGCAAGAGGAAATACCAAGGCAGGGTTATAAAAACTATCATATATTTTTACGTATTTACATTTAAAAAGTTAATGTTCCATACAGAAACATGATAGACTATATGGGGTACTCAAAGTATAGGATTTCTATCAACTGGGGCACTAGAGGTGGGGTGGCCCAAAGCTGAACTCACATTTTAAATTGTGTCATTAAAAACAGTTTTTGCCCTTCTTTTCCAAATCCGGTGAGTACGTGTCTGGAACCAGGTGTATACCCATATGTATGGCACCATGTGTTTTTTCCCTTGGCAGTTTCCAGTAAATACCCTGTCCTTAAGTACCAAGGAACCCACTGTACATTTTTAAGGTAGCGGAGGACAATTAATTTGAACTATACTTTCCTCCCTAAAGCCAGAGCTTCTGTCTCCTAACGCAGTGGTTTTTAAGATGGAGGTGGGGAAGGTAGGGTCCCATTTGAAAATCCAACAAAAGTGAAAGTCCAGAAAAAATGTACACATACAATAAAATTCTGTGCACATTTGAGGGCTGGGAGTTAGGAGTCCTCCTAAAATCTACCCAAATATAGATTATGGTCTCAGGTTAAGAACTCCTTTTGTGAAGGGTTCTCCACCCCAGGAGTCTGTTATTTCTCCATGGAGATAAGACTCTAGACTTGAGGAGTACTAGTGGTTGGGAACAACTGGTTGATTTGCTGGTGGTGGTAGAGGGAAGGAGGGGAGGAATGGCAACACCAGTGAATTTCCTTCTCTCTGGATTCCGGGTCTCTGGAATCAAAGAATGAATTCAGGGACCACAGGTAAGAGAAAGTGATAGTTCACAGAGGATATGAACACTTCCAATAGAACAGGAGTCCACATAGATTGGTGCCATAGATTGGTTGTTCGGGGGATTTTAAGCCTTGACAGCTCAAACTTTGCTGGGTCTTTTAAACCAACCTGGCTTCCATTGATTGGTTTCTTTACAGCTTAACAGACTGTCCTCTGTTGATTGGCCCTCTATTCCTTGACTCCCCACCCCCTGTGCTTTCTTCACCCAATCCCCTGAGGGAGCCCCTCCCCCCACATACCAGTGACCAATGGCTGCCCAGGTCGTGCCCACACTCTGTAGTGTCCACAAAACCGCCCACAAAGGGTGCTCCAGTCTTGCCGACTGACCTCTCCTACCCTTCTTCTCCCGTCTGACTCCTGTCATCAGGCTCTCGGTGAACAGGAAAGGCATTGCTCGGCAGGACGTAGCCAGTCAGGACTTGCTACCACCCCTGGGTCACGTCTCCCACCCCTAGGTCACGCCTCCCCTCCCCCTCCAGTTGTCTGGCAGCAGAGCAGCACGTGGCCTACCCGCAAAAGAAGCGTTTGTTTCCACCTCCTGCCCGACTGGGCGTTGGAAACCGCTGGGCCTGAAGCTGGATCTTTCCCGCCTGGGGAGGCTGCAGAGCACCTCACCAGCTACGGGTGGCTCGGTGCATGAGGGGATGAGCAGAGCGCCATGCAGGTGAGGGGCACAGCCGCCCGGTGACACTGGAGCACCTGGCGGGGTTTCCTGGGGCCTGCGTCTGAGGGACACGAATGGCGAGGGCGGCCACACAAGTTAGGTTTCAACGTTTGTTCTTGGCAAGTGCTAAATTTTGTGTCCTCCTCTGGTTTTAAGAGAAATCCGAATTAACTATAGGAGAACGCCATTTTTCCACATTCAAGACTTGGGTTTGTCACTGGAGGAAACGTAGTTGTTGAGTATTGCGTTTGCACTTGGATCCTAGAAATCTTACTGCTGCTCTATTTTTGACTTAATAGACAAGCAACATTATCTCATGGGTACTTCAGTTTAATTTTCCTCCCCTGCTACCTTAAAAAAAATGGTCAGAATATAAACACCAGTAGTCATATAAGTCTCACAGAAGACTAGCTGTTCCTGGAGTTTTTCCTCCCTGATCTCAAAGGTGTTAGAGGCTCATTTGTTCCTTAGAAGGCTCCTACTCTATCTAACCTCAGCTTCCTTATTAATTAGAGCCTATGCTGTTGTTTTTTTTTTTTAAGCAGAGTAAAATTCTCACTTTCTGATTTATAGAAACAACCTTTTTCCATTCTTTCCCCTCAAATCAAAACCATTGGTATTTTTCTTGTTTTATATATTTAGTTTTGGTATTTGTGCATACTGTATAATTTATTAGGATATTTTGAACATACATCACATGTGATTTTTAAGCCAGTCCTTTAACATTAATAATAAACTCCTAAAAAGTACATCTTATATGTGTTTGTAAACACATGACAAGTTCTAAAAGAGTCTACTATGAGATAATTGATAGGTAAAAGGAGTGCCAGATCAAATCACACCGGACCAACAAATATGCAGAAAAGTTTATTTCCAGCATATAAGAGTAAGGAGGCTAAGATCAAAAGGGGTGTCCGCAGCATTATGGAAGGAGGCAGTTCTCTTTATGGCCAGCTGGGGGCAGCTGGTTTTATAGACAAGTCTCTCTTATCAGGGTGCCAAGGACATGCAGCTCATTATTGGGAATCTCTGGGCTCACTCCTCTTATGGGATTGTCAGAGGCTTGTTGTAAAAGGACCAGAGCCAGGAGGCAACGAGGCCATGGCATGTCTCCCTTATCTGAGTTATTTCTACCTGTAACAGAGTCTAAAGGAATTTTTTTTTTCAGATTTAAGGTTAGCGTGGCCCACCTAACAGGAATCAGAGGGAGACAGAAGTATTTATGGGATGGTAATGCCATAATAGAGCAAATAAATAGTAGTGCCTATTTGTTAGATAAGATTGCATAGATAACTTCTAAAAGTGAAGGGAATAACAAAATATAGAACATTTGCTGTTATGTTAAGTTCCATCACAACTCACTCCTAGTCAGTTAAGGAAGGACAGAGCAGTGTGAATAAATCCATAACAGTGTCATAAATATTAAGAAAGAATGTTTTAATAAGAAACAACTGATGCTGCTTCTCCAAGGAAACACCAAATGTCAGTAGAGTGGGAAGCCCCTGAGGCGCCAAAGGAATGGGAGGCCATGGCTGCAGCATTTGGTCAAAGCAGAGGCTGCAGAGCAAAGGGGCAAGGCCAAGGACGAGTGGATGCCTGTCACCAAGCAAGGCCACCTGGTGGAAGACATGAAGATCCAATCTCTGGAGGGGATCTATCTCTTCTTCCTGTCCATCAAGGAGTCTGATATCATTGATTTTTTTTTCCTGGGGGCATCTCTCAAGGAAGAGGTGTTGAAGATTATGCTGGTGCAAAAGCAGACTGGCACTGGCTAGCGAGCGGGTTCAAGGCAGTAAGTGCTCCAAGGAGGTAGCTGCTGCCATCTGAGGGCCATCATCCCAGGCAGGCTCTCCACTGTCCTGTGAGAAGTTCTTGGTGGAACAAAAGTGGCAAGTCGCACCATTTGTTTCGAGGTGACAGTCAATGTGGTTCTCATCCCTGCCCCTAGAGGAACTGGCATTGTCTCAGCCCCTGTACCTGAAAGCTGCTGCTGATGGCAGGTATCAATGACTGGTAGGCCTCAGCCAGGGGCTGCACTGCCACCCTGTGCAGCTTTGCCAAGGCCACTTTTGATGCCATCTCTGAGACTTATAGCTGGCTGACCCCCAACTCTGAAAAGAGACCATCATCACCAAATATTCCTACTAGGAATCCACTGACCATCTTGTCAAGAACCTCTGTGCAGAGGACCTGGGCTCCAGCTGTGGCTACAACAGCATTTTATACAAGAAAAATAAAGTGAATTAATCCTGTTTTTTTTTCTTAAATAATTGATTCTCATAAATTCTGCTTAAGAAAATCAAATACAATGAATAGCCATTGAACATGGAGGTTATCAGTAACATTAGCTAGAGTAGTTTTGATGGAGCATTGTTGATAGAGGTCCAACTTGGAGTGTGTTGAAGAGTCAGTAGGAGGTGGAATTGGTTATAGCCTATATTCTAATTCTTCTCAGAGAATTAAGAAATTTGACTGTGAGACAAAAGAGAGAGAGTGGTAGGGGTTGTGAAATGTGGAGACAGTTTTTTTAAAAGGTTAGGGCTGGAATCTCTTATAATAGTGGGCTAAGTTATTTGGGCCAACTCTCCTAAGTGCAAGTAAAAATGCTGTGCTGGGAAGAGTGTCAAAAGCATAAGAAGGGTACCCTAAGAGCATCAGAGAGATGACATGATAGTAAGAAATAGTCTGACCAGAATCAAAGGGAAAGTGGAAAACCACTGAATTTCTAGAGTTTGTAGAAGACCAAAATAGGCCACCACAAAATATGCCTCTCTGCCAGAAGGACTGTTTTGAGTTGATGATTTGGAGAAATAGCAGACATTGGAGAAGTTTTGAAAATAGAGGAGAAGTTACCCTTTTGTAAGAGAAATTTGAATTCATAAAGGGAATTTCAATTTATAAGGGTGTTGCCTCTTTACTAGGAAGAGAAGGGTGACTCTAAATCACAGGAGACTCTTAACCAATGCAGAATGTAGCACCTAAATCTGCATAACAAATGTTATTCTAATACATCATGATTTTCCTGGTCACTTCTCCATAGCTTGCTTCCCCCACATCCTTTTTTATTATTATTTCAGCTGAAGATGATGTTTTAGCCTGAATTCTAAGCCATCTGAGATTTACTCATTTTTCCTGAGTAAAATCAGGAAAGACATTACAGCAAAGAAATTTGCACCAGAATATTTATTGCAGCTCAATTCATAATAGCCAAGACATGGAAACAGCCCAAGTGCCCATCGACCCATGACTGGATTAACAAATTGTGGTATATGTACACCATGGAATACTATGCAGCCATAAAAAAGATGGAGACTTCACATCTTTTATGTTTA
>CAUYTI010108709.1:0-15571 GCA_963575145.1 Galago senegalensis | reverse complement strand
TCAAGTGGCTAAGGTGCCAGCCACATACACCTAAAGTGGCGGGTTCGAATCCAGCCGGGCCCTCCAAACAACAATGACGGCTGCAACCAAAAAATAGCCAGGTGTTGTGGTGGGTGCCTGTGGTCCCAGCTACTTGGGAGGCGGAGGCAGTAGACTTGCTTGAGCCCAGGAGTTGGAGGTTGCTGTGAGCTTTGATGCCACCAGCACTCTACTCTACCCGGGGGACAGCTTGAGGCTCTGTCTCAAAAAAAAAAAAATTTTTTTTTTTTAAAAATTAAGAAAGAAAAGGAAAGACTAAGAGCTCAGTGGGGAAGCCAAGTGCAAACAGGTGGCTTCCTCCTGCAGGATTCCCTGCAGAGGCACGGCTACCATGCTGCATTGAAGACAGAGGCACACTATTCAGTCTTTAAAAGGAGTGGGGGGACCCAAGATCTTCCTCTCCATCCATGTATACAGACAACCATTCCTCCCCCTGGCCTAAGACAGGAGGTTGACTTTCATGAGAGGTCTTTGGACTCAGGCTCACCAGCCACAAGGGTGGTGGGAAATTATACTAAAAATAGGGCACAGTTAAAAGTTACCAAGTTTAAGGGTGAAACTCTGAGTCCCTCCCTTGGGTTCCAGAACAACAGCAGCCAGGCTTAAACCTCTGAACAGGACATTGGAGGAAAATCTGACCTACTCGAGAAAAGGAATTTACACATCTGACAGGGTGCCACCAGCGGGTGCCGCCCGGGACCTGTCAGTGATTGTACCAGGAGACAAGCTCCGTCTCCACGTATAGACTTCTTATCAGTATTTAAATAGAAACTTTAATCCAAGGATCATTAGTTATGTGAAGAGAGTCCTTAACATAAGATCCAGAGACCTAAATAAATAAACAGAAAGAAAAGGAACCCAGAATAGAGATAATGAAAGGAAAAGAAAACTTAGAAACTCTAAAATTAATATTTAAGAGAAAGATGAGATATCACATCCTTAAGACAGGATGAGGACACTGTTTAAAAAGGAGTAACTAGGGAACAAAAATAGCATTTGGAAATAAAAAATCTGACAGCAGAAATAAAAATTTAACAGGCGAGCTGGGAGGTGCAATTGAGGAAATTTTCCCAAAAAGTAGAACAAAATGATAAAGAGATGAGGTAATGAGAAAAAATCCAAGAGGCCTCCACTGGCGTTTGATAGCACCCAGGTCCACTTCTCCACATTCCAATGGCTTAATGTTAGAACTATCTCTGATCTTTGCAATTATCAGTAGTTCTTTCAGTTAACCTCCCTGAAACTTGGTTTTGGTCCATGCCACGATTATTTCCTTGGAATAAAATTCCAGAATGAAATTGCTAATTAAAATATATAAACATTTTAAACATATCACCAGCCAGAAGGATTGCCTCAATTTATAATGCCAGGGTCTAAGAACATTTGTCTGTGAATTTTTCTTAAATTCTGTCATCCTTGTCTTCATCTATCTGGTAATGGGTTTCCAGGTATCCACAACAGGTATGGGAATTAGCAGTTGCAATTTACTTTTATTTCTCAACAAGATTAAGGAAATTATCATTGTATAAAATCTTGAAGTGTTTTGGTACATTCTTCTCATAGATTAAAAGCCCTGAATGACAAGTCAGAGAAATCCAGTACTGTTCAGATGAAAAACTCAGTGACACCCAGCCTGCTTACTTTCATCACTGTTGGTTTGGTATTTGTTTATTTTTATATTTCTCTGAAAGAACATATTTTGGACCTCTCCTCTTATCAAGTTCATGCCACAGTATCTCATTTTTCATAAAAGTGATTGGGTTGTGGCCAGCCTAGGTTAGAAGGAAGAAGTCAGGTCAGGCAGATAAGATGATGCCTCGGAGAGAAATAAGCCCCCTCCACCTCCAGGTGTTTCCTTTCCCTGGTAACTTGGGGCAGGGTGGGGGTGGGGTGACTGATTGGACATGAAAGCTGACGTCAAACAATCAGAAACTTTTACTTTAACCCAGTAAATTTAATACAAGATACAACTTCAAGGGCCTAGTTCAAATGAAAACATGAAGGTCCTCAGAGGTAAAGAGAATTTTGTTACCAGTTTTGCAGATGTGAAGAAGAGCTGCTGTGCAAATCTACATGGGTTACCACATTTGAGCTCAAAAAACAAATTTCTATGATGCTAGGTTACCAGGTGAAATTTTGTAGGACTGAGGGAGAGGACATGGACCACTAAGAGGCTGTGCTCAGTCGTCCAGGCACAAGCTGGAAGGCTGGAGGGCCAAGACTGACTCTCAGGGATTCCAAACAAAACAAAACAGAACCCAAAACAACCCCACTTCTCTACAAATAATAGAAAACAAACAAAAGACAAAAGACCTCGTCAACACAAGCCTTAACTAACCGTGGTCAAACCTTCTCTGTGATCCTGAAAATAGGCTGCACTGGAGATTTCCAGCTCATAGGTGAGTTGATCCCTCACCACTCTCCTCAGCTCCCAGCTTCCCACTTCCATCCTGGCTTCCCACTTCCGTCCCACCCTCCTGCCAAAGCTGCTTCCATCACAAGCATCATTGACTTCCATGCTGCCAAATCCTACCTTTTCCTTTCTCAACTTACTGTTGAATAAACTGGCTTATTTTTGTTAATCCTGCTACTAGCCTCTAGCTTAACCTCCATGATTTACACAAAACTTTCCATCTCTCCTCCATCCTTTCCTCCCTGCCTCCCTCTTCCCTTCTTTTCTTTCTTCCTTCTCCTCCTCCCTCCCTCCCTCCCTTCTGTACTTATTTCCTACCCTTTGTCCTTCTCCAAGCATTCACAGAGCAGAACATTTCACTGCACAGATGTCCACTGTCACCCTGTCGTCCTCCCCCAACACGCTCTCCCAGGTCAAGACTGCAGTTCCTGTGTGGAGCTGTAATAGAAAACATTTTTTCTTCTATTGTTGTCAAGAAGCACCTTATATTTGTACCTGGTTCACTCAGTTTAAGGTAAAACTGTTAAGTTAATTAAAATAATCAGATTTGTTACTTAGGTTATAAGAGACACAGTTAAATGATTGAATTTTTTTTCATTGTGATATCAGAGAAAGTGTATTGGATTTGGAATCAAGTCATCTGGTGTGAGAAATAGTTTCAATCCCCCGGGGGGATATGTGATCTTGAACAAGTCACTTGAAGGCTCTGAAACTGAGATTTTTTTCTTCTTTAAATTGGAGCCAAGTGACTTCAGAGATATGAATATAACCGATGCATTTAAAAACTGGTGCGTAATTCCCTGGTCTCCTGCCAGGTGACTGTCGATGTTCCAGATGGCAGGAGTTCTGTCCACTCATGTTCCTGAGAGAGGGTGCTGCAGTGGACATGCAAAAGAAACCTGTGCTCCCTTAGCAAGAAGTTAGATCTATTTACATTAGGTTACTGAATTTTGAGGCTTATTTGTTACTGCAGCATGACCTTGTCTGTACTAACTAGTAGAAAGGGAAGCAAAGAAGGCAGAAACTAGAAGAAAATGTAAGATTTAAGGAGGATAATTTTAGGATGGAAGAAACTTGAACCTCCTTAGAACTAATAGAGATGGACAAAGGGAATATATAGTAGAGAGGGAGGGAGATGGCTGAAGGGTCAAGATCCACAAGCAGGCCGGCCCTTTGCAGAGAAGAGAGAATCCACCTCTGAGCCTGAATGAAAAGAAATGAGGGTGAGTGGATGGGGTTGCTTGCAGATTGTGGGCTGAGGTATTAAATATGGCCATTGGTTAAGAGGGGGAAGGCAGAAATTGGATGAAAAGAAGTTGGGTTGGTAAAGACTGGAAAAGACATGGCTGCCAATGAGAATGAGAAAAGAGAGCCAACAAAGGGCAGATAACGACCTTGTCCGTCCTGGCACTCAGGTGTGAGTTTCTTGAAGCAGAGGTAGTGTCTTTATTTCTCTGTGTTGTTGGCAGCCAGCAGGGTGCTTGTGGGACTGCTGTTGGTCACTGTTGTTCAACCACACACAGTTTTGGCACTGACTGGCTGTTTTTTTTTTTTCCCTGTTCCATTGAAATATCAGCCTGCCCTAAACCTACCCTTACTTGTTCCCCATAAAAGTTGTTATTAAAAAAAAAAGAATCCAGTTCCCACCCGCAGCGCTGAGTGTCAGCACACCCAGGAAGCAGACGCACAGACAGGAAGACTCTGATGGGCTGTTTCTCCTGTGTGTTTCAAACTCTTTCATCGGCCATGGCAACTTTTCAAAGGAAAATTTTTTAACAAAAATCTCTCATCTTTCAGCTTCACCTGAAGGTTCTCATCACAAGCAGGTAACCCTGGACGTGTCTGCAGCATGAATTATAGTTGACAGTCCAGAGATGCGCCAGTTTTTAGGCTGCCCGTGCTGCAGTTAAACTCTGCAGGAATTAACGTCGTGGCTCCTGTTTCTAACAAAGGGCATGCATTTTAAAAAACTCTTTAAGATTACCAAAACAGTGTTTGCCAGTTAAAACCAATAAAACAATGCAAAAGTAAATAAGTTTTAAATGTCTGCCTTCCCTGCGCCCAGCACTGGCCGTGGCGTTGACAGTCTGATGTGTCTTTTTTATGCTTTGATCTGTGCTCACACAGGTATGTGGAGCCGTGTGGACAACTTTTTGTTACTGTTTTATGTTTTACTAAAACTACATACATTACCCCGCAACTTGCATATTAAGTTTGTGTGCGATTTAAAGTAGTTTACTATTTTACGAACTTTATGGTCACCCTGTGTAATTGTACATGTGTAAGACATCACAGTATTTACCCTGAGGTTAGTTACTCAGAGCACCAAACTGTTCCCCTCTTCATGAAAACTCACATTTACTAGTTTTCTGTCTCTTTTTTCTAAAAAAGCTTCGGAACATGTCCTTGGGTGTACCTTTTCATGTTTTTTTGTTTATTTCTTCTTCGTAGCATCCCCAGAAATGCTCTTTTGAAGACTTTAATGAGGAACATTGCATGCTGGCTTTTGAACCTAATGTCCCCTTTACTCAACTTCCAGCAGACATTTGGAATCGTTCAGGGAGAAGGTCCTTGGAGAAACCTTGGGGTCAAGGTGCTTCTAAAATTGTAGTTTTTAAAATAATAGTGTGTGGTGTGAATCTTTCTCTATAAATGTGGGTATGCAAGGAGGTTGTTATTTTATTTATATCAAATCAAATCTGACTCTGAAACATCACCCTGTACCTTAATATGTTGGGTTAGCAGGAAATTTTAGATTTGGTCAAGTGGGCGCCACCACCTTCCCCAGGGCTGTACAAGAATCTCATGCCCAGAAAATGGAGACATGTCCCAGCATTCAGCCCGTCATTGCTACGATATTCTCATCACTCATGTCATCATGATCCCTTGAAGATGGTGGTTTAGGAGAACGAGGTCGAGAAAAGTATAATGGCAACAAAAGACCAATTAGAACCTCAATAAATGATCCTGTCACAAGAGGGTGAAGATGTTGCCTGGATGGTCCGTGTTGGTCTTGGCACAGCAAGGATTTGGGCCCTGGCACTTTGACTCGAGAGCCCCTGCAGGATGGATTTATTGATTCATTCATTGAATGGACCTCCTCCCCCTCCAACCAATGATATTTCTCACCCACCGTGTTGCAGGTGCTGTGCTGAATGCCGGGAGTACGGCCACGAAGTGGGTGCCTTTATTTTTTAGAATAGGTCTCCTTTGTGCTAATGGTGTGGAAAATCCTTATAATTATCTATCAGCAGAAATAGCGCATTCTTTTGTACTCTGAACATAACCACTCTTGCTCTACCTCATTCTTTCGGGCACTCACACTGTTTTTCTGGTTTCTCTCCCCTTTCCTTCCTCCTTCTTTGGATACAGGAGAACTTCAGAAGTGTGGGAGTATGGGGGGGTCCTTTCCAGGAGCTGAACTCTGAGAATGGTGCCCGGGTCTCTCCATGAGGCCTTTCCGGGGTTTCTGCAGCCCTTGGTCCTCCTCTTCCAGGGGTTTCCGGCCTCAGGCGCAGCAGGCCCTCCAGTCTGACCTCTTTGCTTTGCTCCCTTTCCATCCCCCACAAGGAAGGGGCTTCTGGTTCTTGGGGACCACGGCTTCTAAAGCAATGTCTAACCTTCCTCTATGATTAGCCTTGATGCAGCCTTCTGCTTCCTTGGGCCCTTTGCTTATGAATTCATCAAATATTTAATGGAATGTTGATGGTGCACCCTGCACACGGGATGTACTGGTGATCAAAACAGAGACCCCTGCCTATGTGAAATTTGCACCCTCGTAGGGGAAAACCAAAGAACCAGTAGACGCAGTAAATAGGTACATTACCTTGTATGTTAGAAGATCATAGTGATACTGAAAAGGGGAAAGTCGGACCAGGGTGGGTGTGATGGAGACGGTGGGGCTGGAGGGTAGCTGTAATTTTAAACAGTGGTCAGGTGGGCCCCTGTCAGAAGGTGAGATCCAGCAGAGCTTTGAAGGAGGTGCCTGAGCTGGCCAGCCGGGCATCTGGAGTTCTGGGCAGAGGGAATAACAGTTGCAGAGGTGGGGGGGGCGGGGGTGCCGGGCTCACGGCAAGGAGACCACATGCCTGGCGTGAGACTGTGAGGAGGGCACAGCAGACCATGGGCGGCAGCAGGGGCCTGGAATAGTCTGTACTGTTTTAAATATTTCATCTTTTCTGTCAAATTTTTAGCAGCTCCAGTCTAGATGTGTTTAAATACTTTTTTTTACAGGCTTTGGAGGTATGCAATAATTACTAATTCAAATTTTAAAAATTTTAGGAACTTTTGGGGACAACTTGAGCATGGTTCTACCATGTGATGAATTGTTGAGCTACATTCCCGTGTGTGGCTCAAACTTCCGACGGTGATAGTCCCTGTCCCTGGGTTACCTGGAACACATCTCCTTTACGTTCAGACCCCTGCTGGCAGAACATGGCTCAGTCAGGCTGCAGCAGGAAAACACCCAGGGCTGTGCCTCAGTCAGTGGCACACTGAGGTCACCAACCACTTAGCTCAAAAGCACAGGGGCTCGTGGGTGACACCTGTTTTTGCCTAAAAGAAAGACGTCCTGATTTAATATGCAGGTAAGGGAGCAGCTGAAAACTGTCATCAAGTAAATTTATCACAGGAATGTGTGTGCTCTGCCCTGTGGAGACACTGTAACTCAGTGATCGGTATTTTACATCTTTGGACTGAAGTTTTTATGGCAAATCTAACAATGAGAAACCAGACAGGTGCCCCCCTTACCTATCACTTAATATGATCTCTGGCCCCAAATCCCATATCTTGTCAATTTTATTCTGGCAGAGATTACAAGAAGGCAGGAGCTTGAGCATCTGAGAAGTTGCTTCTCTGTGTCTGAGGGACTGGAGCGATGGAGGCGGGGCTGCTCAGGAGGTCTTGTTGAGAATCACTGTCTTTGTACGTGTCACATCCTAGAGGTGGACTAATGAACTTCTGAACCCATCAGAATATGAGACGCCTCTTGGGCAATTTCACATATGTTAAAATTGTTACAGACATTTTCCCGTCACTACAATTACACACTTTTTGTGTGTGTGGAAAAAAAAAGGAAAAGAATTCATGAAATTAAAGTAAGACTTTCTCAACATGTGGCAACTCCATCAGATGCAGGATAAATCTGTGGCAGAGCTGTGCTCTGGAGGGTGGGTGTCTATTCTCCCCTGCAGCCGGGCTCCGGTCACTCACCAGTGCAGCCTCAGGGAGGGCGGGTGTCTACTCTCCCCCCACAGCCAGGCTCTGGTCACTCACCAGTACAGCCTCAGGGAGGGTGGGTGTCTACTCTCCCCCCACAGCCAGGCTCTGGTCACTCACCAGTGCAGCCTCAGGGAGAGCAGATGTCTACTCTCCCCCCACAGCCAGGCTCTGGTCACTCACCAGTGCAGCCTCAGGGAGGGTGGGTGTCTACTCTCCCCTGCAGCCGGGCTCCGGTCACTCACCAGTGCAGCCTCAGGGAGGACGGGTGTCTATTCTCCCCCCATGGCCGGGCTCTGGTCACTCACCAGTCTGGCATCAGTGCAGCGTGTCACTGGACTTTGCATCAGAACAAAGTTCCAAAGGCCCCGGCGGGCAGTTTGTTTCTTGTAAAGCACACTGTACAGTTGTATTCTGAGTTGTCTGCCTTCCCCTCCCCGAACACCACGGGGCACTTTTCCTAGAGCAGAATCCTCTGTGTGTCCGTTTTCCTTTCAAGTCTGTTGCTGGCTGGATCTTCAATAGAGTGGCCGCTGGCATGAGCCGCAATGCCCAGTAACTGGGCAGGCAATTAAGAGCCAGATGGACCTTCTTTCCTGCAGCTGGGCTGCCCCGGCTTCTCTGAACACAGTTGGCCAAACAACGCAGACCCTGGGAAGAAATCAAACAGTAAGTCACTTCTGCCTCTAAAAGAAACACACTCAAAATGTTGCTAACAGCTACCGTCTCACAGCTGAGGAGCCCAGGGTGGCTGGAGCCGCTCAGGCCTGGCATTTCCTACATCTCTTGAAGCTGTGGCTTTGGGAGCACCATGTTCAGAGGGCAGAACAATGTGTGGCTAATAGAAGCTTCTGGAAATCCCCACTGACATTCTGAGAGGCTGGATTGAAGGGGAGGGACTGAGCGAGACACCTCCCCAAACATCTTGGACGCAAATGAGAGCTTGGTCCTGCAGCTGTAATTAGAACTTGAGATGAGATTTCTTCCATCCTGGAAACCAGACTAGAAGAAAGAGGAAAAAAAAAAACCACCCAACTATAGTTTATAGACATAAGAGGAAGAATTGGATTAGGAAAAATAGGCAAGAGCTCAAAGGTAAATCTGAGCATGAATTTTGTAGGCATGGGATCAGATAAAATAAGCTTTTTAAATCTCTGAATCCTGTTGTTCTTGAAATGCACTTAAAGAAATGGAAAAAGCATGGTGAGAAGTTCTGTTGGAGCCAAGAGAGCAGAAATTCGTGGTCCCAGCAGGCTGAGCTCATCTCGGGCAGGTGATGAGCTGAGGAAGCCGGGCTCCCACATCAGCCCCATGGATGATGCGGTGCCCAGCTTCACCTGTGGACACCAGGTGGGGTCCTCCTCAGAGACGCTAAGTCCCCATAGTGGGGACACTTCCCTCTAGGATCCTTCAGATTCGACATGGGACTGGGGTGGGGTGGAGGGTGGAGTAGGGGGAGAGAGAAAGGGATCTTAGCGGAAGAAAGAGTAATGAATATGGAGCAAACCACAAGTAGAAAGAAAGACGGGGCTCCTCCGAGAAGTTTCCACACTTCCAAAATAAGTGAGTCAGGGACACCTCGCTAAATGTGCCACCCTTAACTTGAGGTATCACAGTAAACGCGTCTCCTTTGTACTGAGTTTTCTGAAGGCTGGAGTGAGTTCTGATGGTGCTTTTGCAGGTAATGCAGTATTCCTAATTTCTCAACCTGCTGGTGCTCACCCCCTGGAGCAGGACTCCTGGGGTGAAGCTGGTGGTCTTGCTATGCTGGGGCTGGAGGTGGGGTTCCCACCACCGACCACTGTGGGTGCAGGCAGCCTGAAGTGTAACGAGGGCTGTGGGTCGGAGACACATCAGAACCTTCTAAGTTCTAGAAATGCTCTCAGATTCAACATCTTACAGCTCAAAGTTTATCTCATTCCTTTCTCCCCATCAGCATAACTCTTTGTCTTTCTGGAAGCTTCCTTAAAATTCACTTTAAAAGGAAAATTTTATGTAAAAGGTTTCCTTTATGGCCATGTGTGTCTCTGGTTTTCGAGGCCCAAGCCACGTGCCTCCTGTGGGTCCTCTTCTCTTCCTGCTTTCCTTCCTGCTGAGTCTTCTGCCTTCTCGTCTGTTCTTCAGGCGAGCACCAGCGATGAGCTTCAGGAGAAACCCTTGGAAACAGTAACAGAGTAAGAGCGTAAAGAAAGGAGCATGGAGAGAAGCTAAGTACGGGGAAGATAAGGCCGAACGAGAAGGACGTGAGGAGGGAACCGAGACCAGAAAAGCCACAGCCGCCGGGAGGGAGGAATCTGGCCCCCGGGCAGCCCTCGGGATGACAGCAGCTGGACAGTTCTGAGTTCAACACTCTTCTGATGACTCAAAATTTCTACAGAGAACTAGGGATGCTTTAGGGGACTGGCTGAGAGGAGACGCCACTTCATGAGTTCTGTGTGGCTTCCCGTGACACAGATAAGAGGGTCCTTTCATCTGACCATCTCTAAGGCAGAAGTGGGACTTACAGATGCAGATGAGAAGTCCTGAGGGGCAGCAGTGCCCTGGGAAACTGGGGAGCCGACCCCAAAGGCCTCCTCCTACAGCAGTGGGGGCTGGGCTCCTTAGGGCCCCCTAGGAAACGCACCAACCCACGAGTTGCTGCTGGACCCACAGACAAAGCTCGCTGCGCCCTCCATTCACTTCCAGCTCAACCCTCACTCCCAGGGAGGCCTCTGGGCTCCTGTGTGACATCACCATACTGTGTCTTGCCACACAGACTCTGATCTGGCAGCAGAGGGAGGCTGGGTTCCCGCAGGTGGCCTCACTGGCTACCACCCTGCTCAAACTCTTTCATCTGAGAATGACGGTCCAGGCCACCAGCAGGCAAATTCAAGCTGGCACTGTTAACCAGCAGTCCACAGCTCTACAGAGGGGCAGACTCAGCAGCTGCTCCGGGCCATCCCCTTGCCCTGAGCAGGCCTGGGCCCGGGGAGGAGGAGCCCCGTTCCAGAAGAACTAGGATTCAGTTCTCCTCCAAATCACTTTAAAACAGGGACTGGTTTCAGGGGCAGAGGTAGTGATTGGAAAGGGCAGAGAGGCTTCTGGGTCCCATAACTTTCTCTCTCTCAAGGTGAGTGCTGGTTACATAGGTATGTTTTGTTTATGAAAACTCACGGGGAGTGTGGTTGTTGTGTGCTGGCGTATAGTACAGCTCACTTTTGAAAGGGTTTCTTTAAAAAGTGAAGGGGGGGTGTCTTCAGTCTCTGCTCTGTCCCGCCTTGGGGCCCAGTGTCTGCCTCTTAACTAGTGTCTTGGGTCAAGGGCCGCTCTGGGTTCTGAGACAGGCCCATCCTACATCCTCACACAGTGGGCAGGGCAGGGAGCTCTCTGGGTTCACGAGGACGCCACCACCAACAGGTCAGCACCTCCTACTACTGTCACATTGGGTGTTTGGTTCAATGTATGAATTGGAGGGGAGGGGACACAAATACTCAGTCCATCACAGGAAGTACTTAATAAACACTTGTGGAATGAAGTTTAAAAGGGGAACTGCTTCCCTCTGGTGTCCTGGCGTCAACCACCTGGCTGTCGCTGTAGCTTCTGGACAATGTGCCCCAGAGCACACACTGTCTATGGTGCCAGCTGGTGGCAGCATCTCAGCGCTACCCTGATGAGGAAACAGACTGTACAGGAGCCTGGCCTTTTGTGTTTCAAGTTCTTTTAAGCATAAGATGAATTTTCAAGCTTGGAGAAACCACACTAACAGCAAATGTAAGTCATCTGGGCCTGAGCCCCGTAGTGGAGGACGGACATGGTGGGGGGCAGAGCCAGCTGCTCTCGGGAAGAACTGCCCCAGGAGGTCTCTGCCACCACGGGGCATAGAGCAGGCGGACACCTGGACAGTTCCAGGAGGGCCCTGGCATTGTGTATCCTGCTGATATATTTTTCCTGGTTTCAGAATGTGCTTAAATATTTTTGTTTTCAAATGGTAACATGCTTACAGAGAAGTTGCAACTATGGTATAGAAAGGATTTTTGGAATCATTTAAGAGTCATTTCATGTCCCAATGCCCCTTCCTCCCTGAACGCTTTAGTGGGCAGTGCCCACAACAAGGACACTTTGCTGCATGGTCACAGAGCAGCCATCAGATTCAAGACATTAGCTGGGTATGTCACTCTATCGAAGCTGCAGGTCCCGTCATAGTCGCTGACCATCTCATCATCACCTTGTACTGCAGAAAGGTCCAGCTCCCACCACACACTGCATCTGCCTGCCGCGCCTCCTTGACTGTTTTCAGGCTATAGCTGTTTCCCGTCTTTCCTCCCACAGCCCCTGACCTTTGTGCTCCAGAAGGTCACAGGCCACTTAGTCTGCAGAATGGCCCAGTCTGGCTTTCTCTGAGATGTCCTCATGATTTGATGTTGGTCATTCATCTTTGGTAGAGAATCACGGAAACCACGTGTGCCTGTGTTTGCACCCTCTCAGATGGCAGAGGCAGTGCCGGGTCCCCCCTCTGCCATGGGACTTGTCCTTATGAGCATTTGGGGGGAAGGTGCTTTGAAACTGTGTAAACGCCCACTCGTCATAGAACTTTCAATGTATTCACTTACTATTCAAATCTGTGTGGACTTACGGTTTCCGTGATGTGAATGTGGCAGGTTATAATGCATGCCTGGCCTTCTGTTTTTAGGTGTTTGAACCCCCCTAGTCTGGTCAGTGGATCCCTTTCAAGTTGTCCCCGAGTCCTTCCCACACTCCTCTTCACTCTCCACTTTCTGTCAGGAGGTGCACCAGGCGGTCATGTTCTGTCTCTGCCCAGGAATCAGCTACTTCTCCACAGAGCAACACACACACGGACAGACACACAGAGCGACACACGGACACACACAGACACACACAGATAGACACACAGAGCAACACACGGACACACACAGACACACACAGACAGACAGACACGGACACACACAGAGCGACACACGGACACACACAGACACACACAGATAGACACACAGAGCAACACACGGACACACACAAACACACACAGACACACACAGATAGACACACAGAGCAACACACGGACACACACAGACACACACAGACAGACAGACACGGACACACACAGAGCAACACACACACGGACAGACACACAGAGCGACACACGGACACACACAGACACAGAGCAACACACACACGGACAGACACACAGAGCGACACACGCACACACACAGACACACACAGACACACACAGATAGACACACACAGCAACACACTGACACACACAGAAACACAAACACACACAGACACCGACACACACAGAGAAACACACACCGACAGACACACAGAGCGACACACGGACACACACAGACACACACAGACACACAGAGCAACACACGGACACACACAGACACACAGAGCAACACACGGACACACACAGACACACACAGACAGACAGACAGAGCAACACACGGACACACACAGACACACACAGACAGACAGACACGGACACACACAGAGCAACACACACATGGACAGACACACAGAGCGACACACGGACACGCACAGACACACACAGACACACACAGATAGACACACAGAGCAACACACGGACACACACAGACACACACAGACAGACAGACATGGACACACACAGAGCAACACACATGGACAGACACACAGAGCAACACACGGACACACACAGACAGACACAGACAGACAGAGCAACACACGGACACACACAGACACACACAGACAGACAGACACGGACACACACAGAGCAACACACATGGACAGACACACAGAGCAACACACGGACACACACAGACAGACACAGACAGACACGGACACACACAGAGCAACACACACACGGACACACACAGAAGACACAGACAGACAGACACGGACACACACAGAGCAACACACACACGGACACACACAGAAGACACAGACAGACAGACACGGACACACATAGAGCAACACACACATGGACAGACACACAGAGCAACACACGGACACACATAGAGCAACACACACACGGACAGACACACACACAGAGCACACACAGACACACAGAGCAACACACACACGGACAGACACACACACAGAGACACACAGAGACACACACAGAGCAACATGCAGAGCAGCACACACACAGAGACACACAGACACACACACACAGATTCATACACAGATACTCAGACTCACATACAGACACACACAACCACCCAGAGACATACAACAGACTCACACACATAGACCCAGACACATACAGACAGAGACACACATGGAGACACACACTCAGACTCACAAAGACACACACACTTGCACACTCCGTCTTCCCTTCTGTGTCTTGTTTTGTGTATGTGAAACCTCGAGTTCACGTGCAGGCCTCTGCTCCTCGTCCAACACCAGCACCCTGCACCCTGTGTGTGGCCCGGTGCCTTGTGCAGGACTGCCCCCACCCGTGGGGTCCACCCTCGCCCACTGGGGCCCTGACACCCCATTCCCACTGCCCTGGTCCAGACAAGCTGCTTGGGCACTGCCCCTGGGCTCTGACACCCTGCGGCCCCTCCCTGCCTGTGGGGAGCCCACCTGGGCCTGGCCCCCAATGGCTTTAGGACCGAATCCTTGGAAAGGGACGAGAAGAGACGGGAAGGTAAGTTAAAGAGCAGCTTCCTCCTTCGTTTTGACCCAGAAAAATGTGTTCCACATAATTATTTTAAGGACTTACATTCTGTGTAGATGGTTCATCCATATCTTTGGATTTGTAACTGTAAAGGGATGTCCTTTTAGAGAAGAAGTAACCGATTCTTCTTATCACCACTTTCCAGGAAAGTGTTCACCATGCAAATCTTACTGCTGCATCCCGCGGCCTGGCCCACCAGCCTCAGCCGACGACCAAAGATGAGGGTGGCAATTCCAGGGAGGGCAGCCGGAGGCTCCTCTTTGATTTGTAGTTCCCAGTTAAGAGAACCTCTGGTGGGAGCTAAAGTTGCCATATTTCCTTCTCCCAGAGGTGTCCTGGTCATCCCCAAGAGCCTGTCCACATTGCTGCTTTGGTGGGGGTGGGAAGGTGAGGAAGGGGGTCCCAGGCTGGACTGACGGACATTTCTGCAGCATTGACCCCAGCGTCACACCCATGTTTTCACACTCTTTTTTCCCAGTGTTCTGGACTTTTCCTATCTCAGAAAGTCCCCAACCACCTGAGGGTGCTCCCCAGGAGTGTGGAGCTGGCTTTGGGGCCTCTTTCTGAGATACTTAACCCAAGATCTTAGCACAAAACACTGGTTTCAATGCCATTATCAACCTCTCTTCTGAAGGTCCTTCAAGCCTGAAGTTCTTCTGGAAGCTTGTGCTGCTTAGCCAGAGTACCTAACTGCTTCTATAATCCCCTTGTATTTGAAAGAATTGGGCTTGGCACCTGTGGCTCAAGTGGCTAAGGCACCAGCCACATACACCTAAGGTGGCAGGTTTGAATCCAGCCTGGGCCCACCAAACAATAATGATGGCTGCAACCAAAAAAAAAAAAAAAATAGCCGGGCATTGTGGCAGGTACCTGTGGTCCCAGCTACTTGGGAGGTGGAAGCAGGAGACTCGCTTGAGCCCAGGAGTTGGAGGTTGCTGTGAGCTGTCATGCCATGGCACTCTACCCAGGGGGACAGCTTGAGGCTCTGTCTCAAAAAAAAAAGAAAGAAAGAAAGAAAAAGAAAGAATTGGAGGAAAAGCTGTTTTCATAAAAACAAAACAAAACAACAATTAAAACCCACAGTATTAGGCGCCAGCCATGTACACCTAAGGTGGCGGGTTCGAATCCCCAGCCCAGACCTGCCAAACAACAATGATGGCTGCAACCAAAAAATAGCCGGGCGTTGTGGCGGGCGCCTGTGGTCCCAGCTACTTGGGAGGCGCAGGCAGGAGACTCGCTTG
>CAUYTI010108708.1:0-26597 GCA_963575145.1 Galago senegalensis | reverse complement strand
CCTCAAGCTGTCCCCCTGGGTAGAGTGCCATGGCATTACAGCTCACAGCAACCTCCAACTCCTGGGCTCAAGCGAGTCTCCTGCCTCTGCCTCCCAAGTAGCTGGGACCACAGGCGCCCGCCCCAATGCCCGGCTGTTTTTTTTTTTTTGGTTGCAGCCGTCATTGTTGTTTGGCGGGTCCGGGCTGGGGATTCGAACCCGCCACCTTAGGTGTACGTGGCTGGCGCCTTAGCTGGTTGAGCTATAGGCGCCGAGCCTCCTTCCTAAAATTCTAATGCTGAAAATAATTCTATTGCTATACCTTAGCCAAGACCAAATGAATTCTATGGAGTGAAAGCATAAAGCAAGATAATACTGGAGAATAGTGTAGTTAAGTGCTGAATCTAGCTTCAGGAGAAAGCTAAGGGGTAGCAGGGGTCATATTTTTAACAGCCATCTCAGAATGGGGGAATAGAAAATGAAAGACCGTAGGGAAAAAAAAAAAACCAATGTCTTGGGCAGTCCTTTTCTTTCTGGAGAGTAGAGTTATTGGGTATTTAAAATAAGACTTTTCCAAGTGATTGTTGTTCTTTATTTTTACATTATTTTTGAATTTCAGAATAATATGAGGGTACAAATGATTAGGTTATATTATATTGTTTGCATTTTTTAGGTAAAGTCCAAGTTGTAGTTGAGCCCCTCACCCAGGAGGTGTGCTGATCATCCTTACATTGTGCCCTTTTGGTGAGAGCACACCAACCACCTCCCCTCTCTTTACCCTGCTCCCCCCACAAAATTTGTGTTTTTCTCTTCCGTGGGTGTGTAGTTGTTCATCTACTGGTTTTATGGTAGTACGGAGTACATAGATGCTTGCTTTCTATTCTTGTGATACTTTATTAAGGAGAATGTTTTTCAACTCCATCCAGGTTAATACAAAAGATGTAAAGTCTCCATCTTTTTTTATACCTGCATAGTATTTCATGGTATATAAGTTGGATTGATTCCACATCTTGGTGATTATGAATTGAGTTGCGATAAACATTCTAGGACAAATGTCCTTAATGGTACATTTTTTTTTCCTTTGGGGTAGATACCTAGTAATGGGATTGTGGTATCAAATGGAAGGTCTACTTTCAGCTCTTTGAGGACCCTCCATACTTCTTTCCAAAGAGGCTGTATTAGTTTGCAATCCCACCAACAGTGTAAAATGTTCCCCTTTCTCCAAATAAGACATTACACTAAATAAAATTATTACTTGAGTACCTGGACATTTTTTTACCCCTTCTAATGTGTTTTGGATTGTTTGAGGAGCAATTGTGTGTGTTTTAATGTTTAGCTTCAAGGAAGGCAGGGACTGCTGGGGAAGTGTTTCTATTATTTATCTCAACACTTGTCACATAAGCATGTTTACTTTGAGAAAATTCAGGGAGCTTTGCTTTGGAACTTTTTTGTACATACCTGATACTTCAGTAAAATTTACCAAAACTAAATACCACTTGTGTACATTTACATGTACAGAGAATTCCATCTCCAGTTTATTCCACAAAGCAAAAGCTTTGTTTTTCTTCTTCTTGGTATTTCTTAATTTTCATTTCAAAACAGATCATTATGTTTCCATCCCTATCAGCATTTTTACTTTGCTTTTGTACATACTGGTTAAGAAGTTACTTATCTTTGATTCCTATTCTGTTAATGTGTGTGCTTAGTCCCATACCAGTCTATTGTTTCTGTTCTATTGCTTTTTCACCACCTTTTATCTTGCTGAACTAGTTATAACCTGTAATTTAGCATGTATTTTAAAGACTATTTGGTAATTTAAAAGTAATTTATGTTAACTGTTACTAGTTTTTAAAGTAGGTGAGCTTATTTTAATAAATTTTTATGACAGTTTGTCCTCAATTCTGTTTCCTACTTAGAAAGCTGTAAGTTATTGGGGCTAGATCTCCACTGATTTTCCTTCCTTTCTAAGACAGTGTCTCCTAGAAGAGCAAGTTGTTTTCCTTCTCACTATGTAACACATTGTCAGATTCTTTGTAAAGGAGAGCCCAAAGCTTCCATTGTTCTTCTCATGAGAACATTACATTTAATCAGATGACCTGAAAACCTTATTTTACTTCCTGTTTATGTAACTCTATATTCTGTTTGACAGCATGATTCTGGAACAGAGTGCACACCAGGAGAATCTAAGAATTTAGGACAAAAAGAAAATGGCAATTACATCATGTATGCAAGAGCAACATCTGGGGACAAACTTAACAACAATAAATTTTCACTCTGTAGTATTAGAAATATAAGCCAAGTTCTTGAGAAGAAGAGAAACAACTGTTTTGTTGGTATGTATTTTTTCTCAACATTGTATTTTGAATATTTTTAACATTCAAAAAACTTGAGTAAGTTATACAGTGAGCACCCATATACCCATCACTTGTATTTTACAGTTGTTAAAACTTTGCTCTATTTGCTTTATCACATATTTATTAATCTGCCCATCCCTCAATCTATGTTTTTTATTGCAATTTAAAGTAAATGGTAATCATGAGTATACCACTTCAGCCTGCATATCGTTAACTAAAGTTCAGTCTTATTTGGAATTCTTTTTCTGCTTTCTACCTAAGTGAAACACATAAATCTTAAATGCACATTTGATGTTTTTTTGTTTTGTTTTGTTTGTTTCATTTTTAAGACAGGATCTTTCTTGCCCAGGCTAGAGCATAAAGGTATCACCCACAGCTCACTGTAGTTACCAACTCATGGGCTGAAACAATCCTCCTGTCTCAGCCTTCTGAGTAGCTGGGTTTGCGGGCGTGTGGCACCATACCTGGGTAGGTTTTTAATATATTTTGTAGCATGAGGTCTTGCAGTGTTGCTCAGGCTGGTCTTGAGCTGTGATCCTCCTCAAGTGATCCTCTTTCCTTGGCCTCCCAAAGTGCTAGGATTATAGGCATGAGCTATTACACTCAGCTATGATGGGTTTTGACAAACGTGTTCATCTGTGCAAACTGAGTACCTATCAAGATATAGTTTCTTCTACCTCAGAAAATTCTTTTATTCTTCCTCCCATTTTTTTAAGACTGAGTCTTACTTTGTCACCCTCAGTAGAATGCCATGGTGTCATAGCTCACAGCAACCTTAAACTCCTGGGCTCAAGTGATTCTCTTGCCTCAACTTCCTGAGTAGCTGGGACTATAGGCACCCACCACAACACCCAGCTATTTTTAGAGATAAGGCCTCCCTTTGGCTCAGGCTAGTCTTGACCCTGTAAGCTCAGGTGGTCCACCCACCTTGGCCTCCCAGGTGCTGGGATTAAGGGTTTGATCTGGCCCACAAATGGGAATTTTATTTTTTTTTAAGCAGGCCCTGGCAGGGTTCAAACCCACCACCCCCAATGCATAGGGCCAGCATTCTAACCATTGAGCTATAGGCACCCCCTTTTATTCCCCTTTCCAGTCAGTCTCTGTCTCTCCTCCAGAAGCAACCACTTTCTGATTTATTTCACCGTAGATTAGGTTTGCCTCTATATAACTAGAATCATACAGTTTGTATCCTTTTGTGGAAGGCTGCTTAAACTCAGCATAATATTTTGAGATTTGGTATTTTACTCCTTTTTATTGTTTAGTACTATTATATTATGTGAATTTATCCTAGTTTGCTAATTTGCTTTTCTACAGATGAACACCTGTGCTTTGGGTTTGGGCTAGTATGTGTAGGAATAAAGCTGATAGGAAATTTTTTTTTCTTATTGTATTAAGGTACATAAAAAATTTGTCATTTTAAGCAAATTTAATTACACAGTTTTATGGTATTAGTTACATTCACAGTGTTGTGCAACCATTACCACAATCCATTTCCAAACTGCTTTTTATCCTCCAAAACAGAAATTCTATAAACATTAAGCAATAATTTCTCTCTTCTCCCTTTAGCCCCTGGTAACCTTTAATTTAATTTCTGTCTTTGTGGATTTTCAGTCTACTCTAGGTACCTCATGTAAGTGGGATCATAAAGTGTTTGTTCTTTTGTGTCTGGCTTATTTCACTTAGAGTAATGTTTTCTAGATTCATCCATGTTGTAGCATGTGTCAGAACTCCATTCCCTTTTATGGCTGAATAATCCATTGTAGATTCTATTTTGTTTTTCCATTCATCTGTTACGCCTTTCTTGTAACAGTTACTATAGTCAACCATGTGGCATTTAACATATTCTAAATATTCTGCCTTGCACTATGATTTTTTTTTTTTTTTTTGAGACAGAGCCTCAAGCTGTCCCCCTGGGTAGAGTGCCGTGGCATTACAGCTCACAGCAACCTCCAACTCCTGGGCTCAAGTGAGTCTCTTGCCTCTGCTTCCCAAGTAGCTGGGACCACAGGCGCCTGCCACAACGCCCGGCTATTTTTTTTTTTTTTTTTTTTTTGGTTGCAGCCGTCATTGTTGTTTGGTGGGTCCGGGCTGGGGATTCGAACCCGCCACCTTAGGTGTACGTGGCTGGCGCCTTAGCCGGTTGAGCTATAGGCGCCGAGCCACTATGATTTTTTTTAATATGTTCTTGACTTCTCAAGATTGTAAGTTACTTGCGGAAAAACACTGAAGCCTATTCATTTTTGCACATTAAGAGCACTTAAAGGGGGGTTAAGTATGTGACAGCAAAGGAGAAAGAACTGAGGAAGATTTCCAAATAAACATGGCTTTTTGTTTTTAATTGAAAAATTATTGAGATATGGATTCATATAGTTGTTAAGAAGTAATGGTTCCTCTCAGTGGTAATATCATAAGAATCTAATACCATCCGGTGGTAATATCATAAGAATCCATTGTCCTTCACTACTGTTGTTATTCTCCCATCTTACCAACCTGTTCTCTGTTTTTATAATTTTGTTATTTGAGAAATGCTATACAAAGGCCTTGTACCATTCCTCAAGCCTGTAATCCTAGCATTGTGGGAGGCTGAGGCAAAGGGATTGCTTGAGCTCAGCTTAAGCAATAGTGAGGCCCCATCTCTACTAAAAATAGAAAAAGTAGCTAGGTGTAGAGGTGATTGCCTGTAGTCCCAGCTACTTGGGAGTCTGAGGCAAGAGGATTGGTCAGGCCCAAGAGTTTGAGATTGCTGTGAGCTATGAAGCCATGACACTTTACCTGGGGGCAACAGAGTGAGATTCTGTCTCAAAGAAAAAAAAAGGTATATAAATGAAAACATACAATAAGTAACCTTATGAGATTGCCTTTTTCCCACTCAGTATAAATCTCTGGAGTGTTGTCTAAATTGCTGCCTTTATCAATAGTTTGTTCTGTTTTATTTTTAAGTAGTAGTCCATGGTATGTTTAACCAATCACCTATTGAAGGATATCTGGGCTGTTTCCAGTGTTTAACTGTTGTGAATAAAGTAGCTATAAACATTTCTGTACAGGTTTTTTGCATGCACATTCTTTTTTATTTCTTTGGGGTAAATACCCCCAGATCCAACAGATGGACCATATTGCAGTTGCTTGCTTGTTTTGTACAAAACTGCCAGACTTTTCCAGGGAGGCTGCACCATCGTACATTCTTACCTGCAGTATATGATCAGATACTGATGATTTTTCTGTATCTTCACCAGCATTTAGTGTTTTCATGATTTTATATATTAGTCACTCTGATAGGTATTTAATGATCTCATAGTTGTAATGTGCATTTCTCTGTTGACTAATGATATTAAGCAGCATCTTTTTATGTGCTTATTTGCTGCTATCTCTGTATTTTTTCCAAATGAAAGATCTGTTCATGTTCTTTTGGCCATTTTCCTGGGGTTTATTTTTCTTTCGAGTTTTGAGAGTTTTGTTTTGTTTTTAATATAGTCTAGATTCTAGTCGATTGCCTGCTAATTGGTTTTCAAATATTTTCTCCCAGTCTGTAGCTTGTTTCTTTCATTTTTTATAGCTATTTCTCAGAGAAAAGGTTTTAAATTTTGATGAGTTTTAATTGATCAGGTTTTTTTTGTTTTTATTGATTGGCTTTGTCTTTTAAAGCCTTTTCTTTTAAAAACACAGATTGAGGGCGGGACCTATGGCTCAAAGGGGTAGGGCACCAGCCCCATATGCTGGAGGTGGCAGGTTCAAACCCAGCCCGGGCCAAAAACTACAAAAAAAAAAAAAAATCATGCATTAAAAAAAAAAAAACAGATTGAAATTGCATTGATGTTATCATTTTTGTTATTATCATTAGCAGTTTTTCTAACACTTGTTAGTGTAAAAGTACTATGTAGATTCTTCATTTGAAATTGGAGTTTTCACAGTAAACTTTGTGATTGATGTCTTTTAAAAATGAGCATATTGCTTTGTAGGTATTATGGGAAAGAAATTTGTATATTAGATTATAGTGAAATGTTTATTACAGTTTTTTTATTTAAATAGTACCTTTACTTTGTGTTTAAGCTATTAGTTAAATAGCTAATTTGAAGTAATAAATCTATATGAGATGCAGATTAATTTGTAGTAAATATTGTCTCTCAGGTTTTTTTGACTTTATCATTTTCTCTTTTCTCCTAAATTGCACGTCAGATGAATTATAAAATTACTGGGCTTTTAAAAAACATCATTGCTTAGTATATCTGTACACATACACATATATTCTAGTTTTAGAGAACAGAAGAGATGGTTTAAACTAGTGAAACTTGGATGAGGTTTCAATAACCTTTAAGATTTCCTTTAATAGGCTGGGCCTGGTGGCTCATGCCTGTGATCCTAGCACTCTGGGACGTTGAGGTGGGTGGGTTGCTTGAGCTCAGGAGTTTGAGACCTGTCTGAGCAAGAGCAAGACCCTGTGTCTAAAAATAGCTGGGCGTTGTGGTGGGTGCCTATAGTTCCAGCTAGTTGGGAGGTTGAGGCGAGAGAATCATTTGAGTCCAAGAGTTTGAGGTTGCTGTGATACCGTGGTACTTGATAAGAGGGTGAGAAAGTGAGACTAAAAGTGAGACCTTAAAAAAAAAAAAGATTTCCTTTAATAGTTAGATGATGTGTTTAAGTATAAGAATGAACTTTATGAATATAAAACCAAACTTTCTACAACATTTTTGATTCATATATGTCTTATGTGGGCTCCTTATGTTGGTGTGATTCCCTTCTACTTACTCATTTCTGAATTTAAAAGCCTGTACTATGACTATTCTCAACATTGAGTAGGAAAGGAAAGAGGGCTAGATTGTAGACTTGGAAGACCTGGGTTGAGTCTGTGTTTTACCCATATTGGGGGAGATGGTCTCTAGCAAGTTACACACTGCTTGGACGTTAGTTTTCTTTTCTAGAAAATGAAGGTATTTGATTCTTACCATTCTCTACAGGTGCTAGAGTTCTTTGATTTTTATCATTTTACAAAGAGGAACATTCTTATTCCAATTTTAAAATCCATTGAAAAAAAAATCAAAGAACTCTAGAAGACAGCTGAAGAAATTTTCTCAAATTATTCTTTGTGCTTAGACTAGACTGTCTAACCATAATCAACCAAAATTTGGCCTAATACTGTTAGGTTCTGTGGGAATACAAAAAATTTAAATAATACACATTTTCTCTCTTTAGAAGCTTGGTCTAGCTAAGGAGCAAAATTAATGTATATTTTTAGAGAATTATTTTGCAGCCTAAATTATAATGTCCCAAATAGAATGTGAGGGATTCCATAGGACAAAATCCCACCCAACTTTCTTAACAAATAAATGGTATAAAAGTAGAGTGGAATCTGTTATGCAACAGAAGAACTTAAGAGACATGACAACCAAAAGCAACCACGGTGGTGGTGGGGGCTTGAAACCAGGAGAACCTTGTTTGGAACTTGATTCAGACTAACTAATTGTAAGGAGAAAGTTAAGGAAAATTGAACATGGATTAGCTATTAGATGCTATTACACATATTAATTTTGTTCGATGTGATAATAGTTGTTGTGGTTAGGTTTAAAAAAAGAAAAAATTTCTTATCTCTTAGTATATTCTAAATAAAGTATTTATAAGAACAATCATATGTTAAGGGGGGTATTTTTACTCCAGAAAAAAAAAATTGTGGGAGTAAATAAGAACAGCACATTGTCCATAGTCCAAAGTTATTAAAGCTAAATGATTGGTACATGGGAGTTCATTGTGATTCTTCTTTTATTGTTTTCATGTGTATTTGCCATTTTCTGTAGAGAAAAGATTTAATTTTTTTCCTGATTAATGAAGCACTAACTTTTTATTTGTGTGATATAAATAGCGCAGTCGTGGTACAATTAAGCTCACATGACAACTTCTAGAAAGGAGCATCAAGTCAGATCCCCACGCTCTACAGGTCACAGGCCCCCAAAGAAAGTGACTTGCCCAAGCTTGCGCTGCTAGTGGCAGATCCTCTGTTAGAATTAGGTCTCATGATTTCCAGAGTCCTTGTTTGTTCTACTTCTTTCATTTATCAAAGTTTTCCTTAATTTCTTTGTTTTAAAGCTCTAAAGAGTTTGTGGATTTTAAATAAAATTAATGTATGCATATAATGTTTACCATGATTTGTTTGCTTTCTTAAGAATCTGGCCAACCTATATGTGGAAATGGAATGGTAGAACAAGGGGAGCAGTGTGATTGTGGATATAGTGACCAATGTAAAGATGAGTGCTGCTATGATGCAAACCAACCAGAGGGGAAAAAATGCAAACTGAAACCTGGAAAAGAGTGCAGGTACCTTGCTCATTCCAGTAATGTTAATAATGTTTCTGTAAAGTGACCTAAAAATAGTTATAACAAATTTAAAACTGAAATTAAGAGATGCATGTGCTTTTGAAACTTTGTCTTTATTTATTGCTATTTTATTTGTTTTTCTGAAATAGTGCCCTGTTTCGGGCAGATTGAACTATTTGTAATTGTATTTTCTGTGGTGGGTGTTAATAAGAATATATAAAAGGTGCTCAAAAAACTTTGACTTTAAAAATGTGACCATCTTTCCTATTTTTAGAAACTTTAAATATTTAGGTAATATGGAGTCCCTACACTTTTATAATGGTGTCACATAATTATTTCACTTGTCAAATTATTAATACTTCAGTAGTGATAGGTATAAGCAATCGAATATTGTTGGTACAATATTTTTTAAATGGCTGGTCTGTATATCCTAGTTTGGTTTTAATGTATAAATGTGATTAAAACTGATAATTTGACTGATGGATGACATAACTGAAAAAACACTTATAAATTCCCTAACATTAAGTCCACTTTCCAATATAATTTTTCTTATTCTATTCACTAAAGGCAAATATAGTGAGAATGAGGAGTATTGTATGCTTTGATATAAAAACAAAACAATCATTTTCCTGCACTTATTAAATGTTTAAATTTAGTAGCTTCTTATTCCAATTTTTTATTGATAAATGTATACATAATTACATATATTTATGGAATACACATGATAATTTGATGCATGCATACACAATGTCTAGTGATCAAATCAGGGTAATTTTCTTGTGTTCTTGTCCAGTTTTGGTATCAGAATAATACTGGCCTCATAGAATGAGTTTGGAAGAATTCCTTCCTCTTCAGTTTTCCAGAAAAGTTTGAGATAAATTGGTATCAGTTCTTTAAATGTTTGGTAAAATTTAGCAGTGAAGACTTTTAGTTACTGATTCAGTTACTTTACTTGTAATTGGTCTGTTCAGATTTTCTATTTGTTCTTTCTATTTCAATCTTAGTAAGTTGTATGTCTCCAGGAATTTATCTACATCTGTTAGGTTTTCCAATTTGTTGGCATATAGTGTTTGATGATCTGTTGTATTTCTGTGGTGTAAGTTACGGTATCTTCTTTTTTGTTTCTGATTTTATTTGGGTAGTTGTTCTTGTTTTTAGTTAGCTGATGGTTTGTAAATTTTATCATTTCACAACCCCCTAACTTTTTGTTTAGCTGATCCTTTGTATTTTTTTATTTTAGTCTGAATTCCATTTTTAAATTAAGTTATTAGTTAGTAAATTTATTAATAAATTACACACAACCTCACAGCAACCTCAAAATCCTGGGATCAAGCAATAAGTCCTGCCTTAGCCTCCTGAGTAGCTAGGACTAGCTGGGACTACAGGCACCTGCCATTATTGCCTGGCAGGTTTTTTTCTATTTTTAGTAGAGATAGGGGGGTCTCACTCTTGCTCAGGGTGGTCTCAAACTCCTGAGTTCAGGAGATTCTCCCACCTTGGCCTCCCAGAATGCTAGGATTATAATCATGACCCACCATGTCTGACCAAGAATTTCGTTTATTTTTACTATGACCTTTATTATTTCCTCCTTTCTATGAATTTTGGATTTGGTTTGTTTGTGCTTTTCTGGTTCCTTTAGTGGCATTGTTAGGTTGTTTATCTTTCTGCTTTCTTTGATGTTGACTTTTATTGCTGTAAACTTAACTCTTAATACTGTTTTTTCTGTATCACATAGGTTTTGGTATGTTGTTTCTATTTTCATGTTTCAAGGAGTTTTTAAATTTCTTTCTTAATTTCTTCATTTATGTTTGGTTATTCAGGAGCGTGTTGCTTCATTTTTGTGTATTTGTACAGTTTTGAAAAGTTTCCTTTGTTACTGATTTTGAGTTAGAGAAGATATTTGATAAGATTTTTAGTTCTTTTAAATTTGTTGAGTCTTGTTTCGTGGCCTAATAGGTGGTCTGTCCTGGAGAATGTTCATGTACTGTTTAAAAGAATGTGTATTCTGCATCTGTTAAATGTTTTGTAAATGTCTGTTATATTTGGTCTAAAGTGCAATTGTAATCATTTGTCTTTGTTCAGTATTTTGTGTAGATAATCTGTCCAATGTTGAAAGTAGGATATTGAAATTCCCAACTATTATTGGGTTGAAGTCTATCTCTTCTTTAGATCTAATAATATTTTCTTTATAAATCTGGGTGCTCCAGTATTGGGTACCTGTAGATTTAGAATTGTTACAATCTCTTGCTGTCTTGATTTCCTTATCCTTATACAATGATCTTCTGTGTCTCTTTTCAGTTTTTTACTTAAAGTCTGCTTTATCTGAGTATAGCTACTCCTGCTTGCTTTTGTTTTCTGTTTCTGTAGAATATCTTTCTCCATTCAATTACTTTTAGTCTGTATGTGTCTTTACAGTTGAAGTGAGTTTCTTGCAGGCAGCATATAGTTTGATCATATATATTTCTTAATCCATTCAGCAAATCTGTATCTTTTAAGTGGGAAATTTAAGAGTTTCACATATATAGTTATTGATAAGTGAGGACTTTCTCTTGTTAGTTTGTTAATTGTTTTCTTATTTTGTATATGCTCTATTTCTTTCTTCTTTTACTGTTTATCATGCAATTTGATAGTTGATTGTGGTAGTAACATTTGATTCCGTTCATTTTCTCATTTATGTACCTGTCCTACCATTTAGCTTTATACTTCAGTTTCCTTCTGTTGCTTCCAAATGCTGGACTCCTTTGAACACTTCTTGTAGGGCCAGTCTAGTGGTGACAAGTTCCCTCAGTTTTTGTTTGTGTGGGAAAGACTTTATATCTTCCTCATTTCTGAAGGACAGTTTTGCTGGGTATAACATTCTTGGTATTCTTAAAGCATTTTGACCATATAATTCCATTCTCTCCTGGTCTCTCCTGATTTCTGCTGAGAAATTTGTTAGTCTAATGGAGAGTCCCTTAGATGTGACTTAATACTTTTGTTGTTTTTAGAATTACTCTTTGTCCTTAACTTTTGGCAGTTTGACAATAATGTGTCTTGGGTAGGACCTTTTTGAGTTGAATATATTGGAGTATTTTTGAGCTTTGTGGATAGGAATGTTTATATTCTCTCCCTAGACTTGGGAAGCTTTCAGTTATTTTATTAAATATGTTTTCTATGCCTCTTTTTCTTCTGAAACTTCTTTAGTATGAAAATGTGTTCATTTAATTGTGTCCCATAACTCTTACAGCCTTTTTTCCACTCTTTTTCATTATTTTTTTCTTTGACTCAGTATTTTCAAATGACCTAGCTTCAAGTTCAGAGATTCTTTCTTCTGCTTGATCAAGTCTGTTATTGAAGCTCTTTATTGTATTTTTTATTTCATTATTTGAATTGTTAAGCTGTATGATTTGTATTTGATTCTTTTTTGTATATCTTTCTCTCTCTCTCTCTTTTTTCCTTGAGACAGAGCCTCAAGCTATCCCCCTGGGTGGCATCACAGCTCACAGCAACCTTGCAACTCCTGGGCTCAAGGGAGTCACCTGCCTCAGCCTCCCAAGTAGCTGGGACCATAGGCACCCGCCATAATGCCCAGCTGTTTTTTGGTTGCAGCCATCATTGTTGTTTTGGTGGGCCGGGCTGGATTCAAACCTGCCACCTTAGGTGTATGTGGCTGGCGCCTTAGCCACTTGAGCCACAGGCGCCAAGCCATGTCTTTCTCTTTTTAAAACTTCTCATTCTTATGAATTATTTTCCTGATTTTGATTTATAAATACAAATATCTATCTGTATTTTCTTGAATTGTGTTAAATTTCCTTAAGATCATTATTTTGGGTTGGGCACAGTGGCTCATGCCTGTAATCTCAGCACTCTGAGAGGCCAAGATGGGTGGATTGCCTGATCTCATGGGTTCTAGACCACCCTGAGCAAGAGCGGGACCCCATCTCTAAAAATAGCTGGACATGGTGGCAGGTGCCTATAGTCCCAGCTACTTGTGAGGCTAAGCCAAGGGAGTTGCTTGAGCCCACGAGTTTGAGGTTGCTGTGGCTGTGATGCCACAGTACTCTACCAAGGGTAGCAAAGTGAGATCCTCTCTTTAAAAAAGACAAAAAACAAAACAAAACAAATCACATTAGTTTGAATTCCTTTTCTGGCAATTCATTGATCTCCTTTTTATTGATGTCTATAAATACAGAAGTTTTTTTTTTTTTATTGTTTGTTTGTTTTTTGGAGACATAGTCTCACTCTGTTGCCCAGGTTAGAGTGCTATGGTGTTCAAAGTTGGTTCACAGCAACTTTGAACTCGTAGGTTCAAGCGATACTCTTGCCTCAGCTCCCCGAGTAGCTGGGACTACAGGTGCCTTCTATGACACTGGGCTAATTTTTCTATTTTAGTAGAGACAGGGTTTCTCTCTTGCCCTTGCTGGTTTTGAACTCCTGAGCTCAAGTGATCTTCCTGCCTCAGCCTCTCAGAGTGCTACGATTACTTCTAGAATGCACATGTGAGCCACCACACCCAGCCTAATGCGGAGTTTTGTGTTCCTTTTGTAGTCATAGTAACTTGCCTTTTCATGTTTTTTTGCACTGATGTTTGTACATCTTGTGGAACAGTTGCCTCTTCCAAACTTTTTAGCATGACTTTCATAGAGGAAGAGTTTCACCTGCACTTCGGTATTAGTTTGCTAGTTGGGAAAAAAGTGGTTATTATTTCCAGGCAGGTAGGTTCAGTGGTATAGTCTCTGTGCAGCTTCTTTGCTATGTTCAATGTCAGCAATAGCTGTGGGCACCTCAGTGGCTTACACTCTAGAAATTGGTAGTAGTGGGAGCAGTGGTATAAGTTGTTAATGTTCTTGGTGGTAAGGAGTTTTGGGACCCTCCCATTTTCATTTTCTCTACAACTGTGAGAGCTAAGAGGATTTCTCTTGGTATCAGAGAGGCCTAAAGCACCTGTCACAGTGCTGAGTTCCAGGTACCAGTATTCAGAATAACTGTGGGGTTAGAGTCTTAGGCTCAATTCCTTGTAATCTTATTATGTTACCTAGTCTTACTCTCTGTGGCAGGGTTATATGAAAGTTGCCCACAGTGTCAACGTGTCTCTGAGGCACACTCTAGCAGCTAAGGCCCAGAAGGCGAGGTTATAGCTGTGATTATACCCCTGGGAGCTAGGGCACAGCCATGGCCTGGCTTGAAGGAAGAAGAGGTGCTCTGAAGATTTGGTCATGGCACAGTATATGTCCATAATTCAGGAACCTTGGCCAATAGGACTCAGTAGCAATTTAGGTCACTTGGGATAAGAGAATGTGTAGTAGTGAGTGAAGACTCTGGGATGGTGGGGCTTGGCAGTATCCAAGGCTCTGTGAAGGCAAGTTTAGCACTAGCAAGTACCCCAGAATGGCTGAGTACATCTGTCATTTGGGCTGTGGGGGCAGGGAGCAGCCCAGCAATGACTCTGTTCTGTAGGAAGAAGAGTATCTCCATAGTTTAGACTCAGGGGACTAGTCTACCTACCAGAAAGGGGGGTGCTAGAGTTGTTTGGCCTGTAGGGTATGATGTCTCAGGCATTGCGCTGGGATGTGGGTTACTACATCAGCTCAGCTGCTCACTTTGGCCAACACACCATTTTTCTGGGATGCCAAAGCACTCTCCTTGGAGAAGAGTGTACAGTTTCAGTTTCAGCCTATGGTGGCAGGTTATAGCTGTGGCTGAAAGACATAGTAAATAGAGTTGTTATGCCAAAACACCCTCCCCAGGAAGGAGTACATAGCTTCAGCTCCTAGAAGGGGTGAAGTGAAGGGTAGGTTAAGCTGGCCCCATAGGGAAGAGTGTCTCATTTGCCCTCAGCTTAGCTTGTGGGATGTCAAGCCATGGGATGGTAGTTTAGCCTGAGTACTGAAGGGGTGCTGTGGCTGTGTGCCTTCAGGACAAGACACACTTTAATATTAGTTTCAGTTCAAAGATTGCATAGTACAATTGCCATGTGAGCCACAGGGTGTGTGGCAGAGTGTTGCTCTTTCTTAGAGCATAGAGGATGGGGATGGAATGGTATCAACTGTGCGGGGACCTCAGTAGAGAGGACCATAAATGTCAGTAAGAGCTGCTGCGATCCTTTTGCCTACCTTTTCACCATAGAGGAAAATTCCTTCTGGTTCCCAGATGATTTTGATTCAGGGTGGAGTAGTGGAGTTCTAGTGTTTCCTTCCATTCTCTATGTGGCTGTCCTGAGTTTGTACTCACCAGGGTCTTTTATTCCTGTGTGCTCTAGTGCTCTCCCTTAGTTATTTTCTATTAAATAACTAAATGTGGTTATTTATCTATTGTTTTGGCTATCTTTGTGGAAGGGAAGAGTGCTAGGGGCTTTTGGTCTGCCATCTTGTTGATGTCACTTCTTATTCCAGTATTTGAAGCTGTATACAAGTACCATATTACTACTTAAAAAATGAACTTTATGATTTATAAAATAGGGCCATATCTAATAATTTGAATCTAATCTACTTTAACACGTATTTAACAGTATATAGAAAATACCTACTGGTTTACTTTTTAAAATCACTTATTATTTCTTCTAGTCCAAGTCAAGGTCCTTGTTGTACAGCACAGTGTTCATTCAAGTCAAAGTCTGAAAAGTGTCGGGATGATTCAGACTGTGCAAGAGAAGGAATGTGCAATGGCAACACAGCTCTCTGCCCAGCATCTGATCCTAAACCAAACTTCACAGACTGCAACAGACACACACAAGTGTGCATTAATGGGGTAAGCATCTTGATTTTTTATGGTTTTTTTTTAATTTTAGGAAATCTGTTTTTCAGGATAATTAATGACACTTAAAGCTACATAGTTAAAGTAATGAATCTTGGTCTCTGTTTAAGTAATATCTCTATTTCCCACAAAATTTTCTTTCCTTATAGAGGAGCCACAGCAACCAACATAAATTTATGCTTATCCAATCTCTTGCTCTGCTTTCATTTTAGTGTTTTTTATTAAGTAGATTGCTCTACAAGATTTACTATCTTATTTGCGTTTATTCTTTTTCAAATGTTTTATGATTAGTGCTGATACTCATCTGTGTTTGTTTTTCATACATTTCCACTTAATTATTCTGATATTGGAAGCTTATGCCCTGCCTGGCTATTACTATGAACAATAGACTTGACTGTAGAGGGATTAAATAATTTGCCTTTTATTTTTCTCCCAGCAATGTGCGGGTTCTATCTGTGAGAAATATGGCTTAGAGGAGTGTACCTGTGCCAGTTCTGATGGCAAAGATGATAAGGAGTTATGCCATGTCTGCTGTATGAAGAAAAGTAAGGCTTTTAAAATATAAGGGTATAAAATTTACTTCAAAACCCATTATTTTCATCTAAATTTTAGGTATTAAGCTTTGACATATAGAGACAGTTTCCAAGTAACTATATCCTCTTGAGAAAATTTTAAATGCAGTGTGTATCTAGCATGACCCTACAGTGTTTATAAAATGATAAACTGGACCAAAAAGTGCCAGCTTTATATCAATAAGTCATATTAACACTGTTATAAGATTTTAAAGCCATTCTGCACTAAATCAAGACTTGCTGGTTATTTGTTTATATTGTAATATTTAAGGTGAATTACTAATGTCATTATCCAGCCTAACTGGTGCAGGTCTATGTAGCATGTTATGGTGATGATTTTGGGTAGTTTTTTTTTTTTTTTTTTAAAACATTGTGTCTTTCCCTAACTGGTCCATTAGATAATTTGATCTTCAACTTACATTTGGCACTTCTTTTCCAGTGGACCCATCAACTTGTGCCAGTACAGGGTCTGTGCAATGGAACAAGCATTTTAGTGGTCGAACCATCACCCTGCAACCTGGATCCCCTTGCAATGATTTTAGAGGCTACTGTGATGTTTTCATGCGGTGCAGATTAGTAGATGCTGATGGTCCTCTAGCTAGGCTTAAAAAAGCAATTTTTAGTCCAGAGCTCTATGAAAACATTGCTGAATGGATTGTGGTAAGTATAATTTTTATTTATAAAGAAATTTTAGCTTAGAATGCTTTGATTATAATTTAATTTGGCCAGAAGTCACCAGTGTTTATGAGTATAGTCACTTCTTTCCTGTTTAGACTAGAATTAACTTTATCTGAAGTTTTTTTTTTTTTTTTTGTAGAGACAGAGTTTCACTTTATCGCCCTTGGTAGAGTGCTATGGCATCACAGCTCACAGCAACCTCCAACTCCTGGGCTTAGGTGATTCTCTTGCCTCAGCCTCCCAAGTAGCTGGGACTACAGGCTTCTGCCACAATGCCCGGCTATTTTTTGGTTGTAGTTGTCATTGTTGTTTGGCAGGCCTGGGTTGGTGAACCTGCCAGCACTGGTGTATGTGGCTGGTGCCTCAGCTGCTGTGCCAAAGGCACTGAGCTTCACCTTAACTTTTTAATTCAGTTTTGTGAGCCTGTGTTTACTCTTACCATCATCCCTCCAAAGTGAAAGTCCATTGTAAGTCCAGGTGAGCCTACAGTAAAGAGAAGGGTTATTGCAGTGGAAACTGAAGTAGGAATAATTAAGTGTTTAGAGAAAGACGGGATAGTGTCATTCTTTGGGAAAGCATTGGGGTTCCGTTGCTGGACTTATGGAACAAGTATAAAGGATAAAGTGAAAATAACGGGACATGTGAAAGGTAATGCTCCAACGAAAGCATCTGTTATTATTAAGTAATATAGTAGATTAATTATTGAAATGGAGACATTATTGATGCAGTTAGAAGATTACAATAAGAATAACATTCCTGGTTAGCCTAGCACTGATGCAAATTAGATGAGTGCTAACCTTTAATATTCTTTTTTCAAATTTCTCTCAATTTCTGTCTAAACTTTTTGTATGAGTTTGTTTTTATGTTCTGTTCATTTTAATGAAATGAAAGAACATAGTACTTTCTGTAACTTATTATTATAATACTATTGCTATTTTATATGTACTGTATAATACTATATATGTATACCCTACACTTATAGTATAATTATATGTATACTATACTTATATACTTATACTATATATGTATACTATATATACATACATATCATAATACTATATATGTATACTATATACTAATGAAACAGCATAGTACTTTCTGTAACTGTTATTATAGTACTATTACTATATATATGTACTATTATTACTACATATTACACTGTAGTAGTATTATTACTACCAAAAATGAGCCATTTTAGTTGTTGTTGTTGTTATTGTAGACACACTGTTCATCAAGGATCCAGGTTACACACGATTTGACCTAAGGATGTTCTCAGGAGCATATCTCTTCTATAACCTGTGGACTGCCTGTATTTTAAACTTCAAAAGCTCATTTATTTGCACTTATAAAAATTTAATAGACATCCATCATCTTTTAAGTATTTTTGAGATTTTTTTCATATTTTAGATTTGAGGATTAAGGAAATGCTTCTTACAGTGAATCAGCAACACGAAGTCCTTTCTTGTGGTCTGGAACTGATTAATCAGGCTGATAGAAGTTTGCCTTAAGTGAATGTGAGCAGCACATGTTGTTATTTTTATATCATTGCTGATATTTCTATGCCACTCTTTTGAATAGCATGGCCCATATATCCCTGAAGAGTACCAGTAGGCTATTCCTGCAATTGTGGGCATTAACCAGGCCACGCCGTAAGATAACAGCTGTCCAGTCCAGTTCCTATAAGTTATTTGTCTCATATGATTATGTGCCCAGTTCACTTGCACAACTTTATTTTGTCACATAATAGCTTGTGAAAGGCCTACAGTAGTCTTGGCCATTCACCATGTCAGGGAAGTGTCTTTTCCAGTTGGTAATACAGATCATTAGGATGCTGGGGTGTAAGAAGCTATGAAACGGATAAGGAGTTAGTTTCACTGACTTTACTTTCCAGTGGTGGCATGTCTGGTGGCATTTTGTCTCCTTTCTGTGGTGTATTGGCAATGTTTCTCCTCATGCGAGGCAGAGTAGGCTTGCCTTGACAGTTTAGTACTTCAGGGCGTGCATCAGTCAGTGCTGCTGGTGCCATGGAAAGGATACTTTGTTTTTTGTGAAGAGTTATTTTTGACAGCCATGATTTGATTTTTCAAAATACATTCACTATATTTGCTGAGTGCCTATGTGTTTGGCCAGGAGATAATGATAAGCATCATTTGGCTTTATCAAAGATAAAGCTTTCATCTAGTTCTTTCCAGTTTGGCTTTCATCTAGTTCTTGAAAAGTTTGAGAGTATTTCTCATCAAATCTGTTGAGACCTTGTACCATTATCTTCTTTCTTTAATTGGGGGTTAAGGGCATTAGTAATTCTTCAGTTCCTTCCGTGGTTAATGTATTCTGATTTTTTATATCTTTTGTGTTAGGTTTGGCATCATAGAAGACTGTCTTTTACGTTGATTTCTTTTTAAGTTTAATCTTGTTTTTCTTCTCCTTTTCAATTATTGTCTGCTATTTAGTGGCTTTTTTTTTCTTAATTTGTTCACATTTATCTGGAGTTTTTAAATTTTTTTCTATCAAGGATCAATACTTTCTCATGTTTGAATTCATTTCTGCTGTCATACTTTGTTGTAACTTTATGATTCTGAGTTATTATTTTGTGTTCTTTATGGATAAAAGATTTAGAGCATTGTTTGCCCAATGCTTAAAAGAACACTAGTTCCATGAGATGCTGCAGGGGGTTGGTGGTCAAATAAACAAAATAGCAAAACACTGTATACTGTAGTCCTCTCTTAGAGATTTTTGAGAAGATTGTGGGAAGCCCTACAATACATAAATCTTTTAAACTTTTTTCCTGCTATAAATCAGTTACTCATTTTTGTGTAACGGATAAGACCCCAAACCTAGTTGTCTAAAAACCATCATAGATGTGTCACACAGATTTTGGGAGGTGCTGGCTCAGGGTCTCTCTCATAAGGCTACAGTCAGAATATCAGTTATGGCCTCTGCCCCCTGAAGTCTGACTTCTGGGGTGGCTCACTCACATGCAGGGTGTGCTGTGGTTGCTCTCAGCAGGAGCTTCAGTTCTTCCCTGTGGATGTTTCCTCAGTGCACATGAGCTTCCTTACAGTATGGTGTCTGGCTGTTCCCAAGCAGGGCCAATGTCAATGATGTCAGTCCTGACCTGTCTTCATAAGTCACATTCTGTTGCTTCTGTGATGTCCTGCTGGCTGTGCAGGTGGCTCTCCTCCATATGGAGGGTACTGCACAAGGGCCTGAACCCCAGGAGGTGAGGCTCTTAGGGGTATCTTAAAGGCTGGTACTGACAGCTCTGCCCTGCAAGTCATTCCACAAACTTCTCCACCCCTTAAAAGTTGGGCTGAGCCGTAGAACTTGCTTTTGCCACTGAAATGTAAGTATAAGCAAAGTGTGGTGCTTTTTTTTTTTTTGAGACCAGAGTCTCACTGTTATCCAAGCTAGAGTGCCATGCATCATCATAGTTCACAGCAAACTCCAACTCTTGGGCTCAAGTAGTCTTCTTGCCTCAGCCTCCCAAGTAGCTGGGACTATAGACTTATAAACTTCTTTTTCAAACTTACCAAATCCCAGAAACTTTTACTCATGTAAAGCACTGGTTCTCAACCTTCCTAATGCCGCGATAAATTTTCAATGTTAAAAAGGAGTCGTGACCCACAGGTTGAGAACCACTGATATAAAGCTTATGAAACCCTAAATACCCTTGGAAGTCATTTGGGGAAACATTGTTTAATGTTGGTAGGTCTCAATCCTGCTTATATGTGGGTCACTATGAAAGTTTTGAGACAGACTGTGTTATGATCCATTATTTCACTTCTGAGATCCACTATCAACAGCATTCTTTCTGATTCACCCATCCAGGTATCAACTTGCTTGGCTTATCAGCATTACTGGGAGGACTTCATTTCTTTCTATCTGTGCAGATTTTATATTTCTTGATTTGTGTATCTCAAAACTTTCATAATAACCCTTGTACCAGTTATAAGAATCAGCCTAGTCCAATTAAATCAGAATCTCTTGGGATTGGACTTAAGTATCTGGATCTTCTAAAACTCCATAGCTAATTCTGATGAAGAGCCAGGGTTGAGAACTACTAACCTAGAACAGGGTTGGCAAATTATGGCCCATGGGCCAAATCTAGCACCCTGCCTATTTTTGTGTCTCACGTTTTAATGGTTTTTACATTTTAAAATGGGTACAAATATAATTATCAAAACAACATTCTTATTTAGTGTCCACAAATAACATTGGCAGACCATGGTCACACCATTTGTTTGCATATATTCTAATTGTTTATGCATTGCACTTTGAGTATGTGTGATAGTGACTGCATAGACTCACAAAACCGAAAATATTAATCTGGGCCTTTACGGGAAATGTTTACCAGCCCCTAATCAAGAGCAGTGGTCTCAAAGCATAGTTTCCTAACTAGCAGCATCAGGATCACCTAGGAACTTGATAGGATGCAAATTCACAATCTCACCCCAGACCCATTAAGGCAGCCAATGATGGTGAATGCTAAAGTTTGGGAACTCTTTCCTTGCCCCCAGTTTCTGTAATGAAATGACTCCTTTTTGGAAAGACTTGTATTAGAAATGTTCTACTTTGTCCTCCTGGCATCTTGAAAATGGAAGATGGTTATGGGGCCTATAGTGTCCTTCGTAGCTTAGTAGAATAGGCCACATAGGTATCGCTTATGAAAATATAACAACAGAGATGCAGCATTGTCATGGGACTTAGCCTGTGATAAGGACACAATATATATCTGCTAGATGAATAAAGTAGATTTCTTAAATGTAATAATTTATATAGAAAAGAATGAAAATTGTACATATTATTTTAACTTTGAAACTGTGACATTATCAGATTCCCCTCAATGGTATCTTATCTAGGTTGCCCTGGTTAACCTTAATGTAACCAAAAGTTTAGTAGCCATTTGTTTTCTGTTTGGCAGATTGGTGGTGGCGGTGGTGGTGGCAGTGGTGGTGGTGGTTTGAAAGATAGGAAACAAATAATTTAGTCAAAGTCCAGACTAGTATCTTCTGAAGGATGGAAAGGAAGGTTTCTGCCCCTGTAGGGATGGCATAATCAGTATCATGACAAGGAACTGTGGACCCCATATGGTCTTGTGAACCATAAGAAGTCCAGAGTGCACTTGGTGACAGTAAGATTGTTTATTCATTAACGAAGAGGGTTATATGGTTGACTTTTTCTGTAGAGTTAAAAACAGTGGATTATTTTATGTCTGAAAGAGACTTGACTGTGTGCCTCCTTTCTTCCCATTCATGTACTTTTTGGGGTGATACCTGTTTTATCATTTTATAGGTCCTTTTTGTTTCTTTAGATCATTATTATTATTGTTATTTTTTGAGACAGAGTCTTACTATGTCGCCCTCGGTAGAGTGCCGTGGTGTTACAACTCACAGGAACCTCCAACTCTTGGGCTTACACAATTCTCTTGCCTCAGCCACCTAAGTAGCTGGAACTACAGGTGCCTGCTACAACACCCAGCTGTTTTCTATTGCAGATGTTGTTATTTTAGCTAGCCTGGGCAGGGCTCAAACCTGCCACCCTCATTGTATGTGTATGTGGCTTGTTCCCTAAACACTGTGCTATGGGCGCCGAGCCTATTTAGATTATTAAGTTAAACATTTTTGTAATTATTACATAATAAATTAGCCTGGTAAATTTTGACCTTTCATTTTGTCATTGTTTGTATTTAAATGCCTGCATTGACCAACATCTGTATTTTATGTAGACTTATTTTCTCAGTGTTGATATAATGGTGGTTAACTTCTAGACTCTTTTTAAACTTTTGTATATCTTCTCTTTGTCTCTTGAGTTTTGCTCAGCACCTTTGTATCTATAAAAGTTAAGAGCCTGGCACACAGTTTAAACTCATTAAATGTTCATTGAATGAAATGACAGCTTTCCTTTCTTTCTGTCTAACAGGTAGACAATTTGTGATCTTTTCTTTTGAGATGAAACACATTTTGCATTTACTAACCTGGTTCGTATTCTTTTCTCTGATTTTATAGCATATATAAAAGAGAAAAAATGGAGGTTAGTGTTTAACCCACTCTCATTCTCTTTTAAAGGGAACATTGGGGAAAAAACCTCTGTCAAAGGTGGACACACTGACACTCTCAAAATATAACATTGTTTTGTTTAGTCTTTCTTGCTGTCTTCTATCCACTGCCATGCTCCATTTCCCCAAATGGTAAATTCTACAAGCTGCTTATCACATTGCCAGTAAAACATCTTGGAATAATGACTTGCCTGTAGTAACTAGTTCAATGGATATTTTTTTTAATTAATTATTTTTTTATTAAATCATAACTTTGTACATTGATGCATTTATGGGGTTCAAGGTACTACTTCGATATACAATATGAAGTGTTTACATTGAACTAAGTAACATATCCATCACAATTATACTCATTTCTTAATAGTTTTGGAATGCACCATTGCATCATGCACATTAGGTGAGGTCCCCCAAATACCCTCCCTTCTCCCATATCCATCCTCCCTTCCCCTCTCTCTCTTCTTCCCTTCTAATTTCTGGACTATAGTTATGTGTTGCCATTCATATGAGTGTGTAGGTGGTTATATATTGATTTCATAGTCGTATTGAGTACATTGGATACTTTTTTTCCCATTCTTGAGATACTTTATTAAGAAAAATATGTTCCAGATCCATCCAGGTAAACATTAAAGATGTGAAGTCCAATGGATATGTTTTTGTGGGCTAGGTATTAAAGTGTGGTGGGATATAAGTTCAAGGAGCTTGCAGTTTATCACAGAAAACAGACACATGGAAACATTTTCACTCTGGATGCCATTTTTACAGAATATAGGAGAACCTACTAGGCAGACCTTTAAGGAGGTGATGCCATAGTGTAGTTCTCTTAAGGACTATAGAAGTATAGGGTACAGAGAGAGGTGTTTTATAGAGAGTGAACAAACAGAAGATTCATACAAATACGATTTCCCAAATCAAAAAATCCCTTTCTCCCCCTTTTGGGAAAAAGTTTGATTATTCTTTTTTAAATTGACAAAGTAATACATTAAAAAGTAGGCCCTGTTTCATCCTCAACCTCTTGCATGAATTTCTTACATATTCTTTAGAAACTGTCTATATTACTATAAAAATATACTCTTTTTTTAAAAAAAGGTGGAAACTATGTCACATATACTTTGCTGCACTTTATTGTGTGCTCAGTTTTATGTTTGAATTTGCTTTTTTCTCTCTCCCACATAGTGTTGTATCTTGGAGATTTTTGATGAGAAGCTTTTGAAAAAGGGTTTACATAAAGGAGTGACATGGTCAAGTCCATATTTTAGGAAGTCATAACCCAGATGGCCATGTGAAAGATGATTTTGAGCAAGGAAGACTAGAAGAAAGGAAATGTGCTCAGGAATACAGTACACGTTAGAAATAGAGGTATATCCCCTGTAACAGAACTAGCTCATCAACCTGAAAGTACTAAGAAAGCCCTTGACCCTTTGTACTCATGAACTGGCTCATAGTGGAGGTGACGCGGTCTCCCGAGAGGGTATTTGGAAGTGTGTAGTGGTTGTCAGAGTGACTGAGGGGGTTCTGCTAGCATTTGAAGGAAAATAAATTCTAAAGTTGTAGTTTCCAGGCCAGATTCAGTCCTGTCAACAGGTTTTGCATGGTCTACACACTGTTTTTAGAAATTCAGAAATTTTGAGTATGTTTGCCAGCACTTAAAAATATATTTCCCATAAAAACTTAGATTTATCACTTCTTTTGAAAAATCTGATCTTTAATCAGTAAAATTGGATTGTGGTGCACCTTACCTGCCTTGTAGGCATTTGAGTTTGTGATCCTTGCAATAATGAGTAATAAGAGGGACAAATGTGAGACACTTTTCAGACTGGAGAATGAAAATGAAAATAAAGAGAAAGAAGGTAGCTATAGGACTCTCCCCTACGGAGATAAAATCTGAGAATTATGTACGATTTTGTGAAACTATCAAGGCACAGATCATTCTGTTTGCTTTTCTGTTTTTTCTTGATCTTTTACTTGAAGTTTGCTTTTAAGTCAAATATGTATGTATGTGTATGTGTGCATTTATGTCTGTTTTTTTGTTTATGTATATTTTTTTCATTCCGTCTTTTTTCTTGAACAGTTCGTTCCTAAAGCTAAGGCCAAGCAAGGTAGTCATCCATGCCAGGTTGCAGGGGCGGGGGGAGCTGTAGTGTCACAAAGCAGGGGGGCTGGAGCCTGACGAGGTTGGGAGGGTGTGGGGTGGTGTAATCACCAGGGTAGGGTTTCAGAGCCCAAGCAAGGGAGAAGTGTGCCCCTCTAGGAGGGTGACTGGTCTGGGACGTCAGAGTACAGGTACGGTGAAGAGAGTCTACATAGGAGGGACAGGACTTGAAGGAACCAGGGCTCTTTGAAGAAATGACTGACTCCAGGGCTGGGGGAGGGAAATAATGAGATGAATCTGGGACTTCTTATTGTGCCATAAAGTAAGAAAGTGCTTAAAGAATGATGGGGACATGTGCAAAAGACACAGTAAGGATGGTAATAGATTATAACCATTGTATGAAAATAGGAAACCACAGGGAATAAATAAATGAATACATTGAAAGTTTGATGAAGAACAGGATATTTACATAGTTCCAGATTACATTCCTACAAAGTACTCATTGACTATGAAAAAGAGTCTTGTGGTGAAGTTTGATAGATAGCACCTTAATGAAGTGATCAAGCATTCAAGTTAACATTACCAGTAATGAAATCAAAATCATGTGTCACCTGGGGGGATGCCATAAGAAGAATACATCTGTGATATTCTTAGCCAAACATGTATGCCCTGAATCTAATCATAAACACTGGAGGAACCAATATTGAGGGACATTCTCATATAGAACAACTGCCCTGTAAATCTTCAAAAGTCTCAAAGTCATGAAAGCCACAGAAAGACCCCAGCCTTTCTAGATCAAAGGCAACTAAAGAAATGTGGCTGCTAAACACAGCACATGATTTTCAACTGGATAGGACTGTGACAAATGGCAAAGTTGAATGGAGTCTGAGGATGAAATGTCAGTAATGTTCGGCACTAATTCCCTGGTTTTGATGATTGTATTGTATCAAGGAAAACAGCCTTCTTTTATAGGAAGGGGTGCTAGCAACTTAACTTTTGAGTGCTGCCAGAGTTTTAAAAGTTTTTTGTATTGTACTCGCAACTTTTCTACAAGTTTGAGATATTTTCAAAATAAAGCAAGTCTTTAAAAATACAGGAAAGGCTTTAAGCACACACAGAAAAAGTGGCTTGGGGTTTTTTGCCACAGCATGTGTTTTTATTTTGGCTTTACTTTCATTAATGCTCAAATTGGCATTAGTGTTCAATTACACAATCACTGCTGGATAAAGTAAATGATATAGAGGTAGTAGATTGTTGTAAGGCCCCAGATCATAGAAAATCTATTTAATTGGGAGTTTTGCTGGAAGTAATTAGCAGTAACTCTATAATGTATTATAATAATCCATGGTAAGCCAATGTGATGATTCACAGTTTTAAGGTTGTAGATACCTTCTTTAAAAAGATTTTAGTTTCAGGTTAATTTGAGGGTACAATGATTAGGTTATATTGCAAAGTTCAGGTTGTATAGAGCCCTTACCCAGGGAGTGTGGTGTATATACCCTTACATTGTGCACATTAGGTGAGAGCTTACTGGATATTTTATATTTATCAGTACATGCTCTCTAAAAGCAAAGTTGGAATATTTGAAATTGTAAAATAAACAGAATGTCTGAAGAATGGAAACAGTAATTTTTCTATAAATAAGATTTTTTTTTTTTTTTTTTGAGACAGAGCCTCAAGCTGTCCCCCTAGGTAGAGTGCCGTGGCCTTATAGCTCACAGCAACCTCCAACTCCTGGGCTCAAGCGAGTCTCTTGCCTCCGCCTCCCAAGTAGCTGGGACCACAGGCGCCAGCCACAACGCCCGGCTATTTTTTGGTTGCAGCCATCATTGTTG